>CABEEJ010001154.1:96549-140493 GCA_901482245.1 Timema douglasi | reverse complement strand
CCAATATTGTACAAATTATCTAACTCTGAGTATTATCAAAATAAATGAGCCCTTGGGCTGTACTTGTTAACCTTTGTTAGTTCTTGTCTGATCTCAGACTACCTTTTGGTTAGGTCCATTAGACCTAGCCTTAGCTTTTCTGGTAAGACAAGAGGCGAAGCTGGATGACATGGCCTCTCTGTGATTACCCCTTTTTTTGTAATTTAAAACCGCGCTCTCTGTGGCAACTTGTTGAACTTAGGTTATGGGACTAAGGGACGGATGGTAGCCATAAAGGGGGCGGCACGGTTGAGTTGTATAATATGTACCCTTAAAAAGTATAAGTTTTCTCGCCAAACTGTGTTCGTGTTGTATGTAAGAATATTGCGCGTGTCTAGTGTGATGTTTGTGTTGTAATATTCTATTTGGTTTGTTCATAAGTTCATTGTAGATATGAAGTAGTAGATTGAAATGATATATTTATTTTATTGGTAACGTACTGTGATTAATGTAAATGTATTTGCTTGGATGCAGGTTAAGCAAACCATATAGGTCCTTAAGAGATTGGTTTTGGGCTATTTGGATGGGTTGAAAGATTGTGAGAGCAGTTGATCTCCAGATGTGACTGAGAAATTGCAGAAGGCTATGAAAGATGGAATAATAAATGGTATTTTTCACAGGTACAGGCATTCCTGAGAATCTTCGTAGTATTCCTGTTGGTGTTAGTTTTTTTTTTAGAACACAGTCTATATATTTATGCCATTTGAAATAAGATTTCCATTGATATGTAGATTGATGGGTGTATTAAAATACATTTTTGGTGATGATAATAGTAATTAGTTGTATTTTTCTGTATTAAATTTCAATTTGTTAATTCTAACATATTCGTTTAGAGTCATCAAGTCTTCTTGCATATGACCTTGGCTGTTATTTATGTTTCCACAAGATTTGTATCGTATTATAGTGTCGTTTGTATAGAGCGCAGGTTTACCATTAAGTTAGTTTATGTTTGTCTAAATTACTAACGTAAATTGAATGAGTCAAAAACCAGCCAAGTGACTATTTTTAAGTAAAAAATGAAATAAAACATTTGCGTGATGAGAAAAAAAGTTTATTGATAAAAATCAGAAACCAAGCGATGATATTTTTATGACACATTCTATGAACAATAACAATATAGCAAAAACCAAGATGTAGAAATACGGGAAATACCGATGAAAGATGGTGAAAATTGCCTTTAAATAACAAAACAAAAAGGGGATTTAATAGGCTGTGTAGTCAAAGATGATGATATAGATGGTTGCCATACACTAAGGAAACAAAGAGACCCAACTAACCCATCGGCTATAATGTATCCTTTAGTACAAATAAACATGAGTTAATTAAGAAAAAAAGACTCTACATTAACGAAATAAAAATATCGGGGGGAAATAAACAATTCTTCATTATAGACCACCTCACTTCCTTCAATAAAACTATCCTGACCAAAGCCCACGAACACAAAACAAAAGGGAGGAGTGAATCTGCATTGACAAATCGAGGAAATATTTTAATCAAGAAGAGAGTGGACAACATTCCTTGAACCAACAAAAACCTGTGGAATCGAATCCAAGGACTTTAATTTAACATACCAATGATAGGGGGCTCAGATGAAAGGTGTGCGGATTTAGCTCAGAACATCTTGTTTAATAAATATTTTGACTCAATAGATGATTATAAACAAGCACAATCAATTACAGTAAGTAACATACGTAACGTAGATTTGAGTTAAATGCATATTAACATCCGCAGTTTAAAAAATAAAGTCTCCGAGCTAAAACGCCTTTTGTCCCAATTGAACTACAGACCTTCTATAATTGTGGTATCGGAAACATTGATAAAAACCACTAACACACCCTTTTACAACCTAAATGGATATTTTGGTTATTTCTTATGCAGGTATGATGACATTGGATAAGGATTAGCTATGTATGTACTGTACAATCTAATCTAGGTCATAATGTTTTAAGAGTATCAAATGAGAGTTTTTATTCAATATGGTTAGAGCTATATAAAGTAAATAATCATGTGGAATTATTTGTAGGCGGATATTACAGGCCATCACATAATGACTTACATGGCTTTTTGCATATAATTGATACATATATGTCCATGTGTAGTAACACCCCATAATTTTTTGTAGGTGACTTTAATTTGAAGGTGGGTGTAGATGATATTGAGACAATGAGGTATAAATCGCTCTACCTATCAAATGGCTTTGATATGCACAACAACCATCCCACCAGAGATACAGACACATCCAAAAATATTATCGACCACTTTATCTATACTAATATTATAAAGAGGAAACATTTGATTTTTTTTTTGTTTTTTTGTAATGTATAAACTCAAAAAATTACTTGACCGATTTTAACAATCCTTTAACCAATATAAAGCTACATTATCAGCGAGTAGCATAGGCTATATTTTATTTTGAAAATTTAATTTATTCCCTTAAAAATGTCGACATTTTTACAAAAGGTATAAAAAAAATTGCCTAAAATTATGCTTTCTCCACGTGCGCTGCAAAAACTATTGGTATTATATAAAAAAATTCTATACATATTGAACGTTCTCACTAATGTGAATAAAAAAGTCCTCGAGACAATATATGTAATTATTATGGTTATGTTAAAATAAACGTTTTTTGTTGAAATTAGTCAACTAAAACACGGATGCGAACAAAAAGTGATTATATCCGTATCATGATATGAATCCTTATCCAAATCAATTATTTAATCATCTAGGCTATTTACGTAGGAGTAAATTACTTTTTAAATTATTCAAATCGGTACATTGGTTTTAAAGTTATGAAGAGTATAGCAAAATAAAAATTGTCGTGATGTCTACACTATAATCTATAATAATAAAAGGAATTGTTTGTCTGTGTGTGTGTGTGTGTTTGTTTGTTTGTTTGTGTGCGATGACCAGACAAATCTACGAGATGCAGAGATCTGGAATTTTTAACATAGGTGGGTGGAAGGGGGTCTGAATGCACCTCGAATCCGAATTTTTAAACTCTAATTATCTTTTCGATTAAGCTATTTTTAACAAATTTTTTAAGGGTCACGGGTGACGCCGCGCGGGATTGCTAGTTTCCAATACAAACATCCTCTAAGTAAACATTTCAACAATCCATAAGTTTATATGTGATCACAGTATTCTTATTGGAAATATTAAAATGGTGAATATTGGCACATCTGGAAAATAAATTACAAGAAAAAATATAAACTGTAATGCCATTATAAAAAACCTACAAAATGACCTAGACCTTATTAATTAGCCCCAAAATGATTATCCTAATAAAACTATGAATTTTATAATGGATACTTTAAAAAGAGTCATTTTTCTAACAACCACAACTAAATTTATACAGATGCCATGTAAAAAATTCACAAGCGCTTGAGTAGGTAGAAATTGTTAATAGACGTACCAAGTTTTATAAACACTACAAAAGGGGACTACTCTAAAAAGATCCTGTTTCAAAGACTACAACAATAACTTAATTTTTAACTGCGAGGGTTATAACGAGTTACATGTAATTCGTTCGAACAAATAGGGTAACACTTACCATCTGCCCTGTTGAACTCTAAATCTCTCATACGTGGTCACTGACTTCCTCTCTCTAATAGACCACGCCATGAACTGAACTAGTGATGGGCAGAATCGGAGGAATAGAATCGATTCATTCGATTCTTTCAAAATCATTCGAATGAAAACATAGCTGACTTGACTCAAGCTGGCCGATTCATTATCTTACCCCACCCTTGCCAGAAGTGCTAAGGAAAATCGACCTTATGATTATGAATGTTTCCAGGCTATCTCTATGCAGGTCTTCATTTCTATTAGGTTCATTTTCAATAAATAGTCCCCATTGCAACAAAATAATTGACCTTACGCATTCGAATGATTCTAAGGCTAATTTAATACTAATTTTAAGTGGTTGTACAGTTTATAATCTAATAACAGCCAAAAATAATTCAAATGAAAATTACAAAATGATTCGATTATTTTGCTACATTACTACGTGTATTGTTCTTTTTCATTTCCTTGAAATTTTACCTTCCTAACTAACTAATCTCATATAGCACAAATGGTTTGAGAGAGATTTTTTTTAACGTTGACTTAAAATTATTAAGTAGATAAGTATATACGTTTTATGTATTTAATAAAACATTGCCCGGCCGTAATATTCAGATCGTATTATAATTTTATTCACTGAAATAATTTTACGATTGTAATGGAAAATCGACCTTATGATTATGAATGTTTCCAGGCTATCTCTATGCAGGTCTTCATTTCTATTAGGTTCATTTTCAATAAATAGTCCCCATTGCAACAAAATAATTGACCTTACGCATTCGAATGATTCTAAGGCTAATTTAATACTAATTTTAAGTGGTTGTACAGTTTATAATCTAATAACAGCCAAAAATAATTCAAATGAAAATTACAAAATGATTCGATTATTTTGCTACATTACTACGTGTATTGTTCTTTTTCATTTCCTTGAAATTTTACCTTCCTAACTAACTAATCTCATATAGCACAAATGGTTTGAGAGAGATTTTTTTTAACGTTGACTTAAAATTATTAAGTAGATAAGTATATACGTTTTATGTATTTAATAAAACATTGCCCGGCCGTAATATTCAGATCGTATTATAATTTTATTCACTGAAATAATTTTACGATTGTAAGCTTATATATTTTTGTTATGTTTAGGAAATATTAAAGGGTAAATTATTTCGACTCTTTTAAACACAAAGGGAAACGTATGTTCCTTATTTAATTATTAATCGTACGCAAAAGTATTTATATTAATTGCGAGTTACTTATTTGAGAAATGCGTTCACTTATTCACTGTATAGTATTTTGTTGTGGCTGTACTTTGGTCTTTGACACTGTCACAAGGAACTAAATGCAGGAATAGAAAAGTTTTGATAAGGCGCAAACGCAAAGAAATGCGTGTTGGGAGATCCGAAAGCAGGGTAAAGAGAATAGCAAAACGAGCAACTAGTAACTACTTTTAGAAGTAGGTAGTAAACATCCGATTATTTCCGACTATTTACTACTTCCTAAAATCATTCGAATGATTCTTTCGATTCATTCGGTTATTTTTCAAAGAATTACTAAACTGAACCGAGGTCTGTTTCTGCTCTCCACTCGGGAAGAAAGCCACACCCTTTAAGAAAATAATTGAAGGCAGCTCGGCGCGCGTAGTTGCCACTTCCGCCACCTGGGTGGTTCTCGGACCTTCCCCTAGTTCCCTGGGTACCCGGTAGGTTTCCCGCGCCGTCCCTCCCACTCCGCTTTCCCCTCCCCACCCTCTCTGGGGACATGTCTGTTCGTTTTGCTCACTATATATTGGAATGTTTCGCCTGTATCATGACTCATTGTGCCATAGGACTTGCTGAAGGTGAGAGCGGCAACTAAACTAAGGGTTATTTAAGTTCATCAAAATTCTCTTTCGGATAAATATAGGAGTTATTGTCAAAATTGTTGATTCGGGCTTACAAATTTAAATTTACTATCATGTGGAGTGTTTTCCAGGTATCAACGTGTTAAATTTGTGATCACGTTTTAATTCTAGATTTATTGCTATGGGAACTTGCTTTTGTTCATTTGTGGACTTGTTCTTTTTTTGCCTCTTGGTGTCTGACCTTGGGTCACGTTTTATCGCCGCTCTGATCACGTTTGTTTGGGATTATTAGTTAGACAGGGCACTGACTCTTGACTTTGTTTTATTTTCCTTATGCAAAGGGCGAAATTTTGGTAGTTCAAGTTATTTTATTTATGCAAATGTTTGGAAGTTGTCACCATAGTGACGAGCATGAATGATATTTATATGTCTTTGAACGCTCCAGCCAAAATAAATATTTATATATATTTGTAGCGTAGGGTCCTTGCCGGATATTGATATCTTTGGGTCCGCAGGCTCAATATAGTTTGATTCTCCCTATTCGCCTATTATGTTTTGCTTTGAACACTCTGTTCAATTTATCTATTGTTGGGGAGTTTTATTCAATGCTCAAGTCCTCTTCCGTGCGCACGATGATCATTGTAAGACAATGTTAATTTGTCGTCGTGTAGTATTGAAGTATTCCACTTTTAGCACGATAGTAAAATTGGTGTTAATGAAATGTCTCATTTAATACAATGTTTCCTGACTTTCGGCATTTTGGCCAATTCTCGTATTTATGGTAAATTACGTTGGGTGCCGAGGATTTAGTTTAGAAGTTTGGATTAGTGGGATATTATGTTGAATAGTAATAATGTTTCTGGCATAAACAATCTGGTCTATTTCACCCTTAATGTAATATGAGGCCAAATAATAATAATAATGTAAATGGTATAAACATTTTTGTATATTTTACCTTTAGTTAAATATTATGTTGGATGATTATTATAATGCTTCTGAGATAAACATCCTAGTCAATTTAACCATTTATGAAATATGGAGATAAAATATAATAATGTTTCTAGTATAAACATTCTTTCAATTTTATCTTTCATGAAATACCATGTTTGATGGTTATTATAGTGTTCCTGAGACAAATCTTCTAGTCAAATTTACCTTTGAGATAAGAGGTCAACTAATTAGTAATAATGTTTCTAATATTAAAGTTTTCGGCATTTCCACCTTCAAAGAAATATCATGTTGACTAATTATAATGTTCATAGCTTGGTCATTCTAGTCAAGTTTGTATAAAACAAATATGATAATAATATTGTAAGTACTAGTTCATCGTTGCAGCGATGGTTGCGGATTATCACGCTTGAATGTATTTAAATTTTAAACCCTTTTACTGGGAAATGTTCTATGTAATGAGACCTCACTCGACATTCTATTGAAAGGTTTACTCGTCAAAGGACATTAATTTTCGATAGTATATTTAGAGCTTTTGGTGTTTGGTTGCAAAACGTTTATTTTTCCCTTTTATACCACGATGAAATAATTAAAGCTAACCTTTTCCCAGTTTTATATCAAACTATTTGTTGCACTTTACCAATTTAATAAGAATATAGTTGTTATTATATTAGCCAAAGATTTTTTTATTACCTATATACAATCATAAGCAAATCAGGGCTTCCGTGGCGATGTGAAGAAAAAAAAGAATCATTATACATATAAACCATGATGCATCTCGTTTTCTTACTTTCTCCCTCTCTCTTACACTCTCTCCCCTTACACACACTCTATCCCACAATCTCTCTCAAATTATCTTATCACACTTCTTTTAAACTCTATCTCTCAAACACTATCTCTCATACTCACTATCAGTCTTAAACTCACTCTCCCTCTCTCGAACTCACCCTCTCTCTTAAACTCTCTCCCCGTCTCAAACTTACTCTCTTTCTGTCTCAAACTCTCTCACTTAATCTATCTCTCCCCTTCAAACTATCTCTCTTGACGTTCTATAACTCTCTCACTCAAACTTTCTCTCAAAAATAGCTTTGATAATCCCCTCAAAATTAGGTGCTAGTAAATTACGAAGCTTATCTCCGTTGGTAGTGCGTCCACTTACGGAGCTAAGGGTCCCGGTCTCGATTCCTGGTATGGCAGAGAAATTTATCTGTTGGAATGTGGGTCTACCCTTTCACAGTGATGAAATGATGGCCGGGGGATGTATTTTGTGTCTGTCCTAGATTTAAGATTAAAGTAGAAAGTACAAAGGCGTATAGCCTGAACAGAATGCAGTGCTAAAAAAAGTTAAAAAAAAAAAAAGAATTGCACCGACAACCTACAATGGTATCACGGAACATAATTTGAGAGCCACTACTGTATTGGCTAGGTTCAGGTTACAGACGTGTCCAAATGGACACTAACAATATGTGCATCTGTGCACAGAATGTCTACATCAATATTCTACCTCCCTATTACCCCCTCCACAACCATAACACACGTATAGGCCTACATTTTAAATCACTCTTTTTTATGTCCTTTCTCGTCAGATAGTTTTTTAATGTATTTTCTTCCCTTTGTTCAAACGTAACGAATTAGTTTTATAACAACTATCTAAACATAATCTGTAAGTCCCAAGTCAATTCTCATGTCCAGATGTCATTTTTTAATTTAAATAATAATAATATGTAGATGAGGCTATAACCGCAATTAACAAATACTCATATTCGACATCATGTAGAGATAATGCTTTAAATACTTAACATAGCTCTATTTGTTCGGCATTGTATTAATATAATTAATTAGTTAATTAATAATAGTATACATATTTGTGTTAATTACACTAGTGTGTTAATGATGAGCAATATCTAAAACAGCGGAAATGTACCCACCTTTTTGTGGAGGAACAAAGGGAAACCATTTAGAAAGATTCACCCTTTGTTTACCCATTCGGGATTTGAACTCTGACCACCATTCATCGTTAAAATAAAATAAATGAGCGTAGTGTTTAAATCAAGTTAAGGTTAACTTAAAAAATGATCCGACGGCTTAGTTTGGTCCCGGGGTAGCCTGGCGGTCTAGGGGTAAGAGGTCAGACTCCTGTGCTGGGGGTCCGGTGTTCAATCCTAGGTCCCAGCATAGCTTTATATGATTGCCAAACTCTTCCCTCACCTCTGACAAGACGTGTATTAATCACAACTTGTGAATGTGTAGAATGCCAGGCCTCCACCATGGTTCGGATTCCACGTTAAACTGTAGGTCTTCCATTTCCTTTCACAATCACCCTTCCATTACACATTAGCGTAAATGCGAACGGGTAGAAAGACGCTGTGATAATAATAATAATAATAGTTTGGTCCCTGACTTACAGCTTTCATTCATAATAGCCAGTCACTCCACCGCTGACGAAGAGAGGTTTTTTGGTCCACAACGGGACGAACCGTTAGCATCTAATTACCTTATTTTAACAATGGAATGCAAAAACTATAAAATAGCAAATTAGACCCCTTAAAACTTGTAAGCCTAAATGATTGAATTTATTGAATCACTATTTATAGCTTATAATTATACAATTGTTAAAATTGTGCAATAAAATTTAAATTGTCGAATGACCTTAAGATTGCTACATGATAAAGCACTAAGCTGCATTGCAGGCGACTAGAATAACATAACATTTAAAAGTTTTTTTTATAATTTTAGTATAGATTTCAACAAAATGTAGGCAAACACCACCATTGCTGATAGGTCTGTCGCACTTTAAACTTAAGGGTCGCCCTTAAAATGTGGCTATTGTAGCTTATAAATCGATTCTTCTCCCTTTTTAAGGCCTTATATCTCGAAAACAAGGACAAAAAGAGATAATTATATGGGGTAAAAGAGAAAAGTTTTCTGTTTAAAACCCACTATATGTGGATGTGATAAAAATTCTAAGGTTTTATGTACAAAACCCACCGTTCGTGGATGTGACAAAAATTCTTGACTAGACGATGGAGCGCCTTAAACATAAGGACCAGCCTTAAAATGTGGCTATTTTAGATAATTTATATATTCATTTCCTTATTTAAGGCCTTATATTTCGAAAATAGGGACGAGAAGGGAAAGATAAATCTTTTCTCTATAAAACCCACCATTTTTGGATGTGACAAAAATTCTGGACGAGACGCTGGAGCGCCTTGAACATAAATACCTGTAGTGCCTTAAACATAAGGCCCGCATTTAAAATTTTTCTCTTTTGGATATATATATTTATAAAAAAAGTCGCATAATCTATCATAATCAAAATAATTTACTAACAGAGCATTCTTTTGACCATTCTTGGAACTAGCCAAACAATTTAATCAACATCACATTCTTCTAAACAATCTTTGAACTAAAAGAAAAATTTGTTACTCAGACCTTATGTTGCAAGTTTACGCCTATACTTTTATCTATGGTTTGCGCTACACACCAGAGATTATGCTACACACCAAAATAAACAAATCAAACGATTATGTGGATGTGGGAAACTTCGGCCCTGTGAAGTAATCGTGTTTCAAATAATTTTATACGTTTACTTAAGTGTCTGAATCTGTTTCATGTTTAAAATTTTGGTTGATACATATTGTGTGTAAAGTTCACTTTTTCAAACTTGTATATAGGTCCTATGTTAAAATGGAGGAGTTTAAGGAAGATATTGAATTAGTTAAATCCAATATTAATAGTTACCCAGATTTTCCTAAACCTGGAATACTCTTTAGGTGAGTAAAAAATATATTTTTCTGTTCATGCTCCTAACTTAAAGGTAAGTCTTATGCTTACACTGTCAAAAATATGTTTTCTATCTAATTAGTCACAAACAACACATCCAGATTTATGAATAGAGGCCTAGGAATATAACCATATGTACGAATTACGGTAAGCCTAATGTGTTAGGGTTGAGGAAGGTTGAGTTTAGTGGAACTACACCTGCATTTGCCTAGAGGGTGAGTGGAAATCCATTTGGGAAAAACCAACTGCAATACGCCCCACCAACCCGCTTTGGTGGCCGCGTGGTCTAACACGCTAATCTCATGTTGGACGGGGAGATCGGGGTTCAATTCCAGTCCGATGCAATGAGGGGTGTTTATCCTAAATTGTTTTTTGCTTTCTCTCCACGCAAACGTGAGTATTTCCTCAAGCCTTACTAATCCTTAAGCCATTAGTGTAATTAATACATAGGCGTACAACCCTAAAGAGTAGCAAGACGCGGTGTGATATATATATATATATACACACACACACACACATCTGACCAGGATTTGATCTCTAATCTCCCAGTCATCAGAAGTCTAGTCTATTCTAGTGCGAGAGTGACGTCTTAGACCATACAACCACCAAAGCTAATGCTTTAGTTGTGCTAATTGTAAAGGTAGGATTCCCTCGACGTGCCTCAAATCTCGCGTCTGTAACCGGACGGTTTTCCATAGGATTTGTTATGTGTCCATTTCCTTCGAGGTAAATGCAACTGGCTGCCAGAGTGTCTGCGTCCACACTGCTCTAATAGCAGTGTGGATGCAGACGCACCACCGAGCAAACGTGTGTTATAGTATAGTTGTATTAATTTTGTGTTTGATTGGGCTGGTTTTGAAATGGGTTCAAGATTTCTCCATAGAAGAAGGCGAAAATTTAATTGAAGAGTTGGCAAAAAAAACTCAATTTTTGACAAATCTTCACCAGTGTACCAGTACCAACATGTAAGAAATAATTGATTACTCTGACTTAATATCCTAATTCGAAAACACTCTTTCAAAATAGCACGAAACATTAAATAAAACACTATTGAAGAACTCTGATAACTGAGGAACAATCTGTACTACACAAAAAATTACCCACGACTGGCGACCAAGAGGCGCATCTAGGGAAACACTGTATCCTGTGTCTGCGACTCACCACCTCACGTCTGTGGTCGCAGACGCGAGTTTCACTGAGAGAATCCTACTTTAAGAGTACTTATACCATTAATAATTATGAAATTATGCTAGTAGAACTACTAATTAGTGAGATTCTATTACTAATTAACAAACTTCATTGAGCTGTAACTAACAAGAGCTTAGAGAAGGTGAGATAATACAATAAACTCATGAATTGCAGCTACCTTAAATATATGTTTTGTTTGTTCTAGGGACATATTTTCTATTTTTAACAATCCTAAGGCGGCCAAAACTCTTGATAGTGTACTATTGCGATATGTTAGAAAAATTGTCCCACAGACGGACGTGGTGGTTGCTCTAGAGTCCAGAGGATTTTTATTTGGTCCTACATTGGCCCTGGAACTTGGGGTATCATTTGTTCCTGTTCGCAAGAAGGGAAAACTCCCAGGAACTGTTTACCAAAAATCTTTCGCTCTAGAGTATGGCACAGTAAGTATTTTAGTTTATTTTACCAAACAGGTAAAACAAATTCAATCTTGATTTTGTGTAGCTCTTAATTGGTTTGCCTAGATAAGATGGCTTTACCAATCTTTCACCAATTGCATACCCCTTGTGAGGCCTTGGCCTAACTGACAAAGCCTTTCCATAAAAGAAATATTAACATAATAAAGCCTACTGTCTTGTTATATTATTTTTGGAAGAGGGCACTTGTTAAGTAGCTATATAGTTTTATTATTTTTTCATTTATTTCAGATAATTATTTAAAGTGCACTTTTTGAACTGACTGATTATATATCAGCACACAACTTATAAACTGTCTTAAATATAGAACAGAGATAACACCCAGTCCCTGATATTTAATTCACCACTGTGAAAGGGGAAACCCACATTTCATTGGTGATAAAAAGATTTGGCCATGACAGGAATCGGACCCGGATTCTAATTCAGTAAACAGACATGCTACCAACTAAGATAAGGTGTTGAACTGTAAAAGTATAAAAGGTTACTTCAAATAGTAATAGAACTTAAATGTTAAGTTTTGTTAAACAAATCCATGACCGAGGTTAAGAAAACTTATAAAAGTCTACCACATCCTGGTAAAATTTGCATTTGTTTAAATTAAAAAAAAATATTAGTAAATTCCAGTGGTACCACCTGAAATCCTTCAAATCTTCGGGAGGTATGCATACAACAGTTTGGAAAATATTGGCTTGTACCAACCATAATGAAGGCACTTTTTTTACAGTACCTAATTTGTGGGAAAATATAATACAATATCTATAAACAAAACCAGTTCCCATTAATATTTTCTTAAGGAAAACATATTTTCACTTATTCACACTTCTAATTGCTGCCACTGGACAAAGAGGTAATGGCTCTTTTTGAAGAAAAGCAATCATTTCCACCCCACAATCCCCCAGTTTCGTTCTACCGCAACTTTCTAAATACATGGTTGGCGAATTGGATGGTAACAATCTATTTTTATTCAGGAGGGAGACATCACCTCTTTGTCCAGAGGCAGCAGTGTGAATTGTGTTCTTCGTTACTTTGCTATTTTATATTTCCTAAATTTTGTTTGTAGGACATTCTTGAGATCCAAGCAAGCAGTATACAGCTAGGACAGAAAGTACTTATAGTAGACGACTTGATAGCTACAGGCGGTGAGTCGTTTCTTTGGTAAAATTACTCAATTAATATAACTACCAAGATCAAACCATTGGTCGGAGTCTGAGACACAACCTTTTTGGCCGGCACAGACAGTGGGAGTGAAGTAGTTTTGATAATATAAATAGAGGATGGTTAGACACTTTTGTAAATTTTTACTGGTTTTTAGATTACAACCCAGTATAGTAAAGCCACTGATGAAGAGATATTGGGGTTCAAATTCCAGCCAGGTACATTTTTGAGCAACTGCCTCTTAGGGGTATACATACACCTGTGTACTTTATTTTACATCCATTACAGTTTCCAGCCTTTGGCAGTTTTCTATTCAAGCCATATATTTTCCACTACCGTTTTGCTAGGCCTGTCGTAGCTTTACATGCCTTATAATCTAACATAAGACTAGGACAGGCATAACATCCAGTCCCTTGGCCATTAATTCATCACTTGAAAGGGTAAACCCACATTTCACCGATGATAAATTTTTGGCCGTGTCTGGAATCGAGCCCATGACCTTTAGCTCACTAGATAGACACTTGACTGAGCTAAGGTATCTGACACGCCTATGTACTAATTTAAACCAATGTGTTAGGAATTAGAAAAGGATGAATTTAGAGGAAGTGTACCTGCATTTGTGTGGAGGGAGAGTGGAAATTCGTTTAGGGAAAAACATCCGATCGGGATCAAACCAAGAACTCAGTCTTTTGCAGTCTAATCTTGTGCGATAGTTATACCTTAGACCATGTTTTTTTTCTTTCATTCATGGTTTTACCACCCAGCAATCATGTAAAAGTGGAAACATTTTCTTTTATTTACACTTTCCTCCCCACTGCGGAGCGGGGTTTAGAATAGTCCCGCAGTAACTCCTGATTGTCGTAAGAGGCGACTTAAAGGGGAGGCTTCTGTGCAGGATGTACCTCGTGCTGGGCAAACCTATCATTTTCCTTCCACCTCCTTTTTTCTTCTTTTTGTCTCTCCTCGCTCTTTCTCACTTCTATTCTTCTCCCTTCTTGTTCTTTCTACCCTTCCCCTGCTGTTCAGTCCTGCACGGGAGCTTTTTGGCTCCTTCGTTAACGATCCTGGCAACTAACCCGGTTCTGCTCGAACAACTATTGGACACCTCTGCACTTGAGCTCCTTCATGAAAGTGCGCTGGTTGTAATATCTTGGTAGAAGGGCCTTAGGGATGACAATAACCAGGTACCCTACCTTGAGAAAAGACCGATTGCGTTCATGAGGGTCTGGACGTAAAATTGGTACTTTCCTGCACCCACTTGCTGCAATGACCTCTCCCCTGGCGCTGCCCCATGTGAAGGTTGTCATATCTATTGTCATGTGGGGCTCCCCGTCTGGAGGGTTAACAGGACCTCATGTGGTAGTACCAACTTGGATCACCCTGGGTCTATAATCCGAGTGTTGTGCAGGTTGTCCCCAAATATGGCATAGCCACCTCTTTTGTCACTGCTGACAACTTACTGTCCGCTGGCACCATTCTACCATACCCCGTTGGCAACTCACTGCCCAGCCCCTCGCAAGACCATATTATTTATAAGAGGCGGAAACGGTAAGGCCGTCCAGTCCTATACAATTAAAAATCCAGGAAGTGGTGAGGCCCCAGCCCCACTTTCTCGTAATGTCTAGATTATTATTAGCACTGCGTCTTACTACTTGTTCGGGTTGTACGCACTTACACTAATGTGTAATGGTAGGGTGATTGTGAGATGAAATGGAGGACCTACAGTTTAACGTGGAATCCGAACCAAGGTGGAGGCCTGGCATTCCCCACATTTACATGATGACTTGTCAGAGGTGAAGGAAGAGTTTGGTAATCAGATAAATCTGTGCCGGGACCGAGGATTGAACCCCGGCCGCCAGCACAGAAGTCTGACACCTTACCCCTAGACCGTCAGGTCACCTAAATGTCTAGAGTAGACGACGGTGAGACCTTGAAACGTGCCAGCACATTTATCCTCAAAAAAGTGATAAATGGTGCTGCAAAATCAATGTCTCTCTTAGAAAACTGTGAGATGGCAATGCATTCATCCAGACAGTAAGCATAATGGGAATAACTGAGATACCCTTGAGCAATTCAGCCAATTTACAGGTTAAGGTGGAACCACACGGGTTCCTCAATGTTTGCAAGGGAGTGGTCACTTGCATGACCTCTACTGCATAGGCATTGAGGAGGTCTGTAATGAGCTTGCACCTCAACATGTCACCAAAGTTTATAGGATAGTCACAAAAAAGAAAGGCCAAGAAAAGAAGACGGATATGTATATCCTTACATTTTCGACTCTTACCTTCCAAAGGACGTCCGAGCAGGTTTCCATGTGCTCAGGGTTTGGCCATATGACCCTAACCCACGGCATTGTTTTCAGTGCCAGGAGTTTTGGGATACAAAGCTGTGATGCCGTGGTAAACCAACCTGTGCAGATTGTGGTCAAGAGGCTCACGATACACCATGTGAGCCTCTTAAGCTCTACGTTAACTGCAAGGGTCCACATTCTGCCTGATCTCAGGCCTTTCCGAAATGGAAGGCAGAAAAAAAGAAGTCCTGGAGATTCAAACTGAAAAGAAGATTTCATATGCCCAGGCATGCAAAGAATATTTATCCAGTCAAGAGTCAGTATTTCAGACATAATATAGTCAAGATTGTCAGTCAAAACATCAATTGTCTCAACTGCCATTGCGCAGTCAACATTTCTAAGACATCTCCCCGGCTTGTGCTTCTCGTCACTACTCAAGAATATCAAAGTCAACAATGGGATCATCTTCACCACCTGTACCCCCAAGGTCCCTCCTCGGGCACACCCCCGAGCCCTCCTCATGGTACTAAGTTACATGCAGCCGTTGGACCGCTCATTCTCGCCTCCAGATGTCGGGATGAGTGGTGGAACAAGTGAGGCCACAAAGGCTCCCACTGGTGCCTTGAAGAAGGACAGGCGAGGGACCGCTGAAAAAATTAATATAAAAAAAGTGTCAAGGGCTTTGACAAAGCATTCGCGTAAGGATCCGACGACCCAGTCTCCAGGATAAATCAAAGCCTCTCCTGAAGCGGGAGGTCACTCGGACCTGTGTGGTAGCAATCATTTTCCCATTCTGCTTTCACCACTTCAAGATCTTTCTAGTACAACACGGCTACCCCAATGAGTGATCAATCGTGGTGACTGCGATAAATTCCGCGAGATCACCGTATTTTATGAACCTTATTCTCCTTACGTCAATGTTAAGGCTGGCCATTTTACTTTGACAGTCATCGCGGTGGCAAGGGCTTTCATCCCTATATCCTCGCCAATACCGCGCCACCGTCCTGTTTCCTGGTGGAACAAGGAGTGTCGGTTGGCTATTTCTGGCCGTCGAAGGGCTCTATGTCTCTTTCATCGACGGCCTACTTTAGAGAATCTGGAGTCATTCCAGATTATACGTGCTCGAGCTCGCCATGTCGTTCAAGAAAGCAGAAGAGAGTCTTGGAGTTTATTTCTACCCTTACAATGTCCACTCCCACAAATAAGGTTTGGGACAATATTTGTAAATTACATAGTAGCAAAAATTCCATTAATAATATACCTGCCCTCATGTTTAACGGTTCGCTTGTTTCCTTCCCGGTGGAAGTCGTCAAAGTATTGGGCTCAATGTTCACCACTATTTCTAGCACTGCGAGCTACTCTAACGAGTTCGCAGTGTACAAGCAGAGCATCGAGCGCCATACTATTTATTTTGGTCAAAGTCAGGGGGAGGACTATAACTCTCCCTTCACTAAACATGAACTGACCTATATGCCCTGTCCTAGGTGGGCAACACAGCTTCCGGTCCAGATGATATTCACTATGAAATGTTGCGGCAGCTGCCCCCTACCGGACAGGCATCTTTGTTAGACCTCTACAATAGTGTTTAGGAATTTCATCAGTTCCCATCACTATGGAGGCAAGCAACCGCTATACCAATTCATAAAAGTGGTAAGGATAAAATAGAGCCAACTACCTATAGACAGATAGCCTTAACTAGTTGTGTATGCAAAATATTGGGAAAAATTATAAATAAACGATTACATGGTATTTAGAATCCCACAATCTGCTATCTAATATTCAATGTGGTTTTCGCCATAACCAATCCAAGGTGGATCATCTCGTCCGTCTCGAGACTGTTGTTCGTAATGCCTTTCTCCAAAAAAAAAGTATATTGGCAGTTTTCTTTGATTTGGAGAAGGCGTACGATACCACATGACGATACAGCATTTTAAAAACCCTTTTTAATCAGGAGTCCCTGTTTTTATAGCTAATTTTATGTCACATAGACACTTCCAGGTAAGGTTAAACAACACCTTATCCAATAATTTAATTCAAGAAAATGGGGTGCCTCAGGGCAGTACTAAGAGCTGCACGTTGTTCGCCATTGCAATAAATGGCATTGTGGACAACATGCGCCTACTTGTCCGTTCATGCCTTTTCATGGAGGACTACGCAATTTATTGCAGTTCATCGAGTCTCCACAGGGCTGAAAGGCAGATACAATTAGCTGTCAACAATCTATGGATGTGGGCATCGTGTAGTGGCTTTCGCTTCTCTGCAGCCAAGACGATGGTCGTCCACTTCCATAGATTACTCAGAATAAAACCAGCCAATATTTTAATGAACCACGTTATGTCAATCTCGGAGACCGTAAGGTTCCTGGGACTTTTATTTGATTTTAAACTATCTTGGGGTGCTGATAGGGAAACCTTGATGTGCCTCTATAGAGCCTTGGTGAGATCAAAACTTGATCAAGGACGTTTTGTATATGGCTCAGCTAGACCTTCCGCGTTAAAGATGCTAGATAGTGTCCACCATGCTAGCATTCTACTGGCTACTGGTGCTTCTGTGCAGACACCAGTGAACCCCGTTTTCTTACCGGCAGTCCTATCTTCTGGCATCTTACATGTCTATAAGCTGCTTTTAATGCCAAAACATGTTGCTTACCGTCCTGTGGTCCATCTCCCCAACCATGTCTTGTATGTAACCAAATGGCATAGTGCAAGGCTGGTTGCTATCGGTTTTCGACGCGTGTGGGATAGTCCTACCAAAGGCTATCTCCCAGGTCGAGTTTCTCCCTGGAATATAAGCCCTCCAAAATACCATTTTGATCTTGCCAAGTTTCCTAAAGCGACACCTCCACATGTTATATACGAGAGGACCTTTAATGAGCTCCTCTCCCCTCGCTTTCAGGGTTTTCAGCACATCTACAGGGATAGTTTAACGTGTGGGGCCTCTGTGGGATGCGTCTTTGTTGTGGAGGGAAACCATTTTAAATTTGGTTTATCCGGTGAATCTAGTGTTCTTTACGGCAGAATTATACACCATTTTTAAATCTTTGTGTTTTAAATATCGTAACTGTCACCATTCTGTTCTCATCTGCACATATTCCATGAGTGCTCTATTTGCATTGTTCACTTTGTACTCCTGAAATCCACTCATGCAGATGATACACAAGCAAATTTTACAAATTGATTTATAAAGCACCTGGCTTGCCTTCTGCTGGATTCTTGGTCATGCTGGTCTCTCAGGAAATGAACTGTTGGACCAGGCAGCCAAGGAGGCGGTTCATCTCCCTCCTGAGGCGAGTTTGGGTGTCATGTTGTGTTCGTTGTGGAGCCTTACTCACCTGGCACGAGCAGTGGGTTTCTACCCCTGCTCAGAACAAACTGCGTTCCATAAGGGACGGTGTGGTGTGTTTCAGTGGTCCTTTTCTATACTAAAGTCTAGAAGAGAGGAGGTCATCGTGACAAGGATCTGTGTCAGACACACATCATCGACCCATGGATTTTTATTGAGAGGGGATACATCTCCAGTGTGTGAGTTTTGCGATGCTCCCCTTAAGTGTGTACCACATTTTGGTGGGGTGTCGCAAATATGCCCCTATCAGCCTGGCTCTTGATTTTAAAGGTGACCTACATTTTTTATTATGCCATAGTGCTGATGGAGTTATTTGTTTACCCCGTTTTATACGCCAGGCAGATCTTTTTAATCTCATTTGAGTCACTTTTATAAAGCGGCTCATTTGGATTTGGTCTCGTATAGGGATTATTTTTAACATTTTTAGTATACTTTATTTAATATGTTCATTTTGTTTTAAAATGTTTGCTTTGTATTTTTAATGTAATGCATATACCTGTGGTTTTTTATTAGCAGGTGTATCACTCAAAGCAGTTTAATATCCCATTTAAGGGCACTCCCATTAAGTGTTTCAAATGGGTATTTTGTCATACTGAGATATTTTTTTAATACCCTTTTTTATTCTATTTTTGTATGAACCTGCTTATTTCAACAGGTGGACTATTTACCATTTCGCTCCCCCTTGGGGATTTTACTGTGATTTTATATTTCAAGGCCCTAATGACCTCGTGTTGATGGACCTCTAAATAATAATACACCTTCCTCATCCATAGTTTATTTTATTAATTATGTTTGGCTAGCCCAAATAGGTTATAAAACACACACACACGGAATAAATGGTAATATTGACCTCCCTCTCAGTCCCCTGCACCCCCTTGGTCAAAGTCATCAGTGGCCACCCCAACGCAAATATCTGAAATAACATTTAAAACCCAAATTTATAGGAAACTTTTAATAGTCCCAATATTATGAACACATGGTTGTATATAGGAATGTTGACATTTGACAGGTACACTGGAGGCATCGTGTCAGCTAGTACGTCAATGTGGTGGTGAAGTGTTGCAGTGCCTTGTCGTCATGGAACTTCAGGACCTGAAAGGGAAAGAAAAAGTTTCAGCTCAAGTGGAGTCATTTATCAAGTTCTGAGATTGTTTAAACATTCTCTCTGATGGAGCGTTTATAAATTATGTGATTTGTTTTATTGAGCTTGAAAAATTCTTTTATTTTGTGTTGTAGTGTTTTGTTTTGGCACCATTGTTTAAGAGCCTGTCTCACCCTGCAGGTAGAATGTATAATACATTCATGACTTTAGTTTACTTGGATGACATCTCAAAAAGTTACTAGAAATAATCCCTAATACATCCCTAAGCCAACAGCTGATATGTCACTTTGAATAACCAATGAAAATCTATGAATTTTATAGCTAACCACTGTAATTTAGGCCAATATTTATTTGAGGTTGGACACAAAGCTTATTTATCATTTTATTCCACTTAAAAAAATTATTATTTGCATCACTTTCACAAAAGGTCTAACGAACATAGCTTAAAATGGCAACCAACAAATTTAAACCATGTAATTGAACATGATGGAAACAAGTTCTTTACAATGATGCACCCACGCAGTGGATAAAAATATTTTATTCGGTTAAATAATCATAGAATAATTTATTATATAGGGTCTATATAAAAAATGACAAGTATTTTTTTCTTTTCCATGTAAATACAATGCAGTTATTAATGTATGCACTACATTACACATCATAGATAATATTCCAAAATGGAGAATAAATACTTTTAATTGTGTTTTAAAATAATATTGTTTCAGTTTGGGTAAAAAGAAATTATCAAAAGTTATGAAACAGTGGAGGAAAACTTAAATTTATGTTATTCTAAATGTAAAATATAGCATGTAACTAAAAAACTTAACATTTATAGCAAAGCAGTGATCTTTAACAAGTGTTGGCAACCCTAAACATATATATTTAAACTTATCCAGGTAAAAACCTATCATGAATAGACTTTAAAACTTAAACCAGGTGTCTCATTGTGGAGCAATTTTCTGTAGTCTTCATTAGAAGGTCATGGAATTTAAACTAGTAAAACCAGTTTACCATTTAAAGTTAAAACTGCAGAGATTTCTGGAAGGATTGTGGAGTTGGTACACCAAGCCTCAGATCCCTATTTTTATACTGTCTCAACTACATTTACTTAATATATTGCTAAGTATTAATAACAAATTAACTGCATTAAAATGCTCATGGGAAGCTTCTTTGACAGTGTGATTTTATATTTGTCAATTCAAATTACAAATATTGGTTCCAAAGAATTTTAAAAAATGATATATTTACCATAATATTGTTATAATTATAAGTTTTTATTTTGAAGCTGAAGTCAAAACATTTTTAACCGACTCCGATTCTACAAACGTGAACTCTGGTTTGAGCGTGAGTGTGCACATATAATATTCTGGTAAATCAGCTCTGAGATGAGTTCTTAATTGGTAGCCTAGGTTTATTGATTTTAGTTTCCCATTTAAGGTTCATACACTTTTAAGTAATGAAATGCACCAAGATTTCCAGACTTAAAAAGAATGCATTTTTTCTATACTTTATATGTAATAGGCCTACTGTAAATGTTACCGTTTTTGAATTCATTGAGCAGCATATCTATCAGAACTCTTTTCAAAATTCCATGAATTTGAAGTTTAACTAATAGAGTACACCACATTATAATATATACTCTTATGTTGCATTGCAAGAAAGTTTAGAAAAAATATTAGAAAATTTTTGTTTGCTTTTTCTTTCACACTGCGTCTTATTACCTGTTCAGGTTATATGCATATGTACGAATTACTCTAATGTGTTAGGTATGAGGAAGTGTGCCCGTATTTTCTTGGAGGGAGAGTGGAAAACTTTTAGGTAAAACCCCCCCCTCAGTACACCCGACCAGGATTTGTACCTCAATCTTTCTTCCATGGTTTTATAAATTTAAAGGTTTGGGATCTTATTCCCTGCCTTTTAGTTGTCAGTAATCACAATAGATTAATTTTATAAGTCTTCCAATGAAACAAATCAACTGTGATACATGGGTTTAATTTAATTAGTTATTTTATTGCTATTTTGTACAAAATTTGTTGACTTGTTTATTATTCACTTACAGCAAAAGACAAATAAAAACATTCCGACCCAAAATGCCTTTATTTTTGAAATGAGGTAGGATATTACAAAAGGTTCCATGAAAATGTGTTAACTACCCAACCATTAATTAGGTACAACACAATTTTCATAGAAAGGGCCTTTTAGAAAATACAAAAAAACTTGTGTGTTGTATTATTAAAAAGGTGTTAATAATATATATATCAAAAGTAACAGCCTCAGATCACATGACTTGACGTATGAATATGTGAAAGTAGATAGTACTTTTCCTAGTTATCAGATAAAGCCCTTCCTATGAGAAATTGACTGTATATTTGTCTTGGTAGGGCGTACACGTTCATAATCGCTGAATTTTTAACTGTGAAGTTATCCAAAGGTTCCATGTTTGAATCCCAGTTTAGAACTTCATGAAGTTTGATGGCTTGGCTCTGTAACTACTGATATAATGGTCCTGGGTTTGATTATTAGTGATATATCAAAATAAACATCATAGAGTTCAGTTGGTTGGTCTGCCACTGGGCGATAAATTTAAGTTATGTCAGTAACAGAAAGAAAAACTTGGACCACAACATTTATTCAGGTTAAGAGTCAACGGTGATAACAAAATTTAGTCGACAACAAAATAAAAACAAACTTTATTGATAACCCATGTAAGAAATGTTTATATCTTCTTACCACCCCGCCACCCACAGTAATAGTGTGTTGGCTAAGCAACACATGATAGGATGGGTAGAGTTGATTTTAAGGATTTTTTTTATCACCGCATCTTACTACCTGTTTGGTTTATACGCTACGCATTTATGTACTAATTACATTAATAGTTTTACAAATAAGGTTATATTTAGAGGAATTGTACTTTAATTTGTGTGGAAGGCGAGTGTAAAACCATTTTGGAAACATCTCTTCAGTACAT
Source organism: Timema douglasi (assembly GCA_901482245.1). Taxonomy (NCBI): domain Eukaryota; kingdom Metazoa; phylum Arthropoda; class Insecta; order Phasmatodea; family Timematidae; genus Timema; species Timema douglasi. The sequence continues at coordinate 117,801 of CABEEJ010001154.1, read as the reverse complement.
CAAATTCAGACCTCGATCTCCCTGCTATCGGCAGTCTAGTCTACTGAAAGAGAAGCATGTTAGATCATGCGGCCACTGAAGTGGGTTTTAAGGAAATTCACCCATATTATCTTATAGAGATGGCGAATCACACAGTGAAAAAACACCTCTTGCCACTCAGTCGGGAATTGAACCTCGGACTCCTGAGTCAGATTCGTGCGTGGCACCACTGGTTAATACCAATCTCAGGCTATGAAGGAAAAAAAATAAGCTCATCATTTATAAAAGATATTTTGGAGCAGTTAGTTTTGAAATAATTTTCTCAGGTTCAGCTTGATAATGTTAACAATCCTCTCATTCCATATAAAAAATAAATAAAAAGCTTTTATCAACAAAAAGTAATAAATCAAATGAATTACATGACTTTAATGGCCTTTTAAAGGAAAAGCACTTTTCACTTTTTTAAATGAATAAGTGTGAATGCCTATTGATTTATTATTATTTTTAGGTATTTAATATGCAATTTCTGAACCAACTATTTATATCAGCACATGACTTACAAACTTCCTAGAAAAGACACAACATCCAGTCCCTGGCCATTAATTCAGCACTGTTAAAGATTTCACCAATAATAAATGTTTTGCCCATAGCAGGAATCAACCACAAGACTCTTGGCTCAGTAAGCAGGTGTACTACCAACGAATGATATACAGAGAGATAATGAAAATATTGCGAGACATGTTTATACGAATTTGTACTTAACACATTAAAATTAACATAAAAATATTATTAAAGTTAATTGTATAATTTTTTCATTAAATTCATTGCTTGGCCTTTTTATGCAAATAATAGTCAATTGCGTCGATTTTTTATTATAATTAACAATATCCAATCCAAACATATTTTTACTTACAGCAGAAGACATTGTTCTTTGCATGAAAATACTAGAAATAATAATACTAACTGCACTATTATAATTTTCTTCTTAATATTCCTATAACAAATCAAAGTTTCCCAGTCCAAAAATACTTGTCTCCCCCAAAGACAATTGGTAAAGAAGAAGAAGTAAAATATATGTTTGATATTTAACTATAATTTTTCTATCCATATCACTATACCACTTGATAAATCTTCTTCCAAATACATTTATTATACCATTTAAGTTTTGAGTAGTTTTTCTTGTTTGTTTTTTACCATTTTAAGACTAAAATGTTTTTTATTTACCACAAATAAGGGTCTTTAGATATATTATATGATGATTATAATATATCACTTTGTAAATTAGATCCATCAGTAGCCTGTTAAAAAAACCATTAACATTTTAAATGGAAAATAATATGGATTATAGTAAAACTCATGACTTAAGATGAAAACCAGGAGTGTGAGACGTTTTGAAAACTTCAACTTGAATGTCAAAAAAAGAGTAAAACATGACTGACAATAATGAGGCTTGATGATTAAAATGAATATATCTGCTGATAAAAAATGTCTAATGCACCAAGGAAATTAGGTCGAGGATCGCCGTGGACAAGGAAGCTTTAAACAAGCAGATGTCACTGCTGACCAGCAATTTGAGTTTGGAACTGAGAGCATAACGTTGTATGGAGTAGAAACTTGGACTCTCGGGAAGATGGAATAGAAATACTCAGAGCTTTGAAATGTGCTGGAGAAGACTTGAGAAGATAAGGTGGAGATATAGGATGACAAATGAACAAGTCCTGAGAAGAAAACCATTTGGGATGTGATTCTTCAGTACAAAGCGAACTGGTTCGAACACATTCTTAGGAGGAACTGTCTTCTGCACGACGTCTGAGATGAAAAGGTTGTGGGAAAGAGGAGGAGGATTCAAATATTGGATGACTTGAAGGAAAGAAGAAAATTCTGGGAGCTGAAGGAGAAGGCAGTTTAAATTATATTTATTGTACTATCTAAAATTAAATAAATATTCAAACTATAAACTGTTTTTTGACTTTTTTTTTAATTTGAATATCGACTTGTCTTTGAGAATATTTAATATATTCAAGTCGGCTTTGCTTTAAATCAAAAAAGTGTACTTAGCACAACTTAGTGTTAACTAAAGGGTAACATTCAAACAAGCCATGAAATAAGTTACTCACGGCAGCATGGAGATAGCATTGGGCTTGGACAGCAACTCACAGGTATGCAAATGCAAGGCTTCGTAGCTGAAACATAAAGTTTACAAATTAATCTATATTTGGTAACTATTTTATTTTTATATTACTATTGCACCATTAAAGGATAAAGAGTGGTGGAAGGATATAGATGGAGCCATTTTAATAAAATTCCCCGGCCACATGCTGAAAACATTTGATCATGAAAAGGGAACTAACACAATTAACTTTTACAACAAAAAGAACACAGTTCACACTTTACACTGCTGTCACTGGAAGAAAATATATCACTATCGCCCAATCCCCTGACTTTGGTTTCATATTATCAGAACTCATTAGGAGGAAGTATGAAGCGTACAATGCAACTTCCTAAAAGAGAAAAACACAAAAGGCAGGAAAAGGAAATTGTGATTGAAGTGTTAATATCATCGGCTACAATGAGCTATCAATGATATCACAGCCACCACACATCCATCACGGACTTTGCCTTAAAATACTAATAAACAATGGCACTGTTTCCAGGTGTCATTTTTTCAATTATTTTCAAATATGACTTGGCTATAGGCGATTTCCATAATTATAATCATTCATTTCCCAAGCTCCGCCTTTCATATAGAGTACTTAATTGTAAAGCATTGCTTTCTTGCATCTGGGAGTCAAGTTGAATCCACTCTTTTTATGAATCCATATCTCAAACCCTGAATCTTAAAATTTAAATTTGAATCCTGGAAAAAAATAACGAACACAAGAGAAAATAAAAAATGGTAGCCAAATGTTGACATTTTTTATATATGCCATTCATCATAACATTAATACAGTAGGGCCCCCATATTCACTGATTTAGTGTCCGGGGGTTTCAGTTATCCGTGGTTTACTGCTACCCAATTTTATTTATTTTTATTTAAAGTAAAATAGTTTATAAGTCACAATGCTTATATCACCGCACTTCATCCCTTTATTGTGGGCATAGTGCTATCATATCACCGTCGTTATCATGTGCTCGTCGCAACAATAAGAATGGAGAATAGTAAGTACACTTTATTGTATGATACACATTATTATTTACTTTATTTAATGTTGGTAATGTCTTACTGTGAATAATTAATGTTATCAATTAAACTTTCCCCATATTTATATATGTTACATGAATATCATGTTATATAATAGTTTAGTATTCTCCGCGGTTTCATGTAACCATGGACGTATTACCTGTGGATATGGAGGTCCTACTCTACATCATGCATCGATGTTTTGCTATTGATGTCTGATGTTTGCACCATCTACAGTGATTGGTCGTTGTTATAATACCACCAATATTCTACTGTAATATCAATGTTCTCTCTTGTACATGCAAACTTTTGACAGCTGGGGTTATTTTTTTTAATAAATGGTATTTGCAATTTAATATTAAATTTTGACTACTTAAAATAATTATTTTGATATGTTGCATGCATATAATTTGAAAAGGTAGTAAAACGTGGTGGTGCTAAACAAAAAGTTGTAGTTTTTAAATTTTATATTTTTTATATGAAATAAATGACTTTTTATAATTTTGTAATATTCGGATTAACCCATTTATAGAGAGACCCTGATTTCAGCTAAATAAAATGGATTGGATTTTATTGAATAAAAGGATGGATTTGGTTGTTATTTTTAAGTCTTTATATGAAAGGAATATTTCGACTAGAAATCCTAAAAATATAAATAAGAAAAAGTCCATTCAAACTTAAGTTTTATATCATATTCTGAAAATTGAAAAATGACACCTGGACACGGGAATCGAACCCGGGACCTTCGGCTTAGTACGCCAATGCTCTTNAATGACCATGGGCACGGGACGAATCCTGGATAGCTCAGTGGTAAGAGCATTGGCGTACTAAGCCGAAGGTCCCGGGTTCGATTCCCGTGTCCAGGTGTCATTTTTCAATTTTCAGAATATGACATCTAAGAGGGAATATCCCCACTAAAATGCATTAACAATAGTTTCGGCTATTTGTTTCATGAATATATACAAGATCCTGTACAATTATATATATATAATTGTCGAATGGCTGCTAAATTGCCAACTACCGAGTCGCTAATGGCTGCGTGGTCTGATGGCTGTGATCTCATATAATCACATGTTTATAAGCTGACGACTTCCGCACGTCCATCTTAGACTCTGCCTTAAACTATGAGTGAAGAATGACCATGGGCACGGGACGAATCCTGGATAGCTCAGTGGTAAGAGCATTGGCGTACTAAGCCGAAGGTCCCGGGTTCGATTCCCGTGTCCAGGTGTCATTTTTCAATTTTCAGAATACGATATTTATGAGGGACTATTCCCACTAAAATGCATTAACAATAGTTTCGGCTATTTGTTTCATTAAGTTGTATAGTTAAATAGATACAAAAATGACTGCTAAATTTTAAATATTTGCCTTTGGTAACAATTTGACTGTCATAATATCGAGAGCTAATACATATCCTCTTCGTGTTTATAATTTGAGGTGGTCCAATGGCTAAATAATTTTATAATAATGGAAATTGATAGAACTAAAGAAAAAGGGTAAAATAAACTAATAATATTAAATTTAGTTAACAAAACCCACCTAGGGAAAGAGGAAAAATGTACAAAGATGACATATTTTCTTTCTTCTGTCTTCTATATTAGAAATAGTCACACACACATTTTAACACAAATAGAATAATAGTTCGGCATTGTTGCCTATATCAAACACAAAGGAAGAAATGGTAAGGAACTTCGCAGAGACTTTCTCGCTCTAATGTTTAAAAATTGATATATATGCTTAAAACTTGTAATATATGTGAAACAAAATAATATACACTAGCAAACCCAAGCCTAAATTGCACTATATTTATGTAAAACATTTTTTGAGTTCCGGTTTTATTTTTTTAATTTTATTTTTAAAGAATTAATGTCCTCATTTGTATGTTTGGACCGATGAAAAATATCAATATTGGGTCCACAAGGGTCAACACCCCATATTAAAATTTTCGACATTTTACTAGGGGTTGCACATCTTTTTGTGATCACATTGCTATTAAATTCCTCATTTATAAATTTTGACCAGTAAAAAAATGTAAATATTGACTATTGAGTCTAAAATGGAGATAGATCATTTTTGTACAAACATTTATCCTAGAAGGTTTAAGGAAAAATAATAAACTTTTTGAGAGACTTACTTATATTTAATTAACCTATGGCATTGGTTAATTATTGCGTTAAAACTTAAGTAGTATCTCTGTACAAATAAGGCTTACAAAATTGTATTAATATATTTGCCAATATCTCAGAAACTGTTGGATTTAGAAAAATAGATTTCTTATAAAAGTTTTTAATTTCTAATAGTACTACAATTTTGCAATGAAAAGTTATTTAGTATCTAAAATAGTTGCGGAGATACGGAAATTTCCGCTTCTGTAAAGCATCCTAAAAGTCATGTTTATGGGAAAATTAAAATAGCCAATTTATTTATAATCTTAATCAATGCTTAGATACAAATTTTTATCAAAATCGTTAGAGGCAATTTTGAGAAAATCTCATTTTTTCTCTTTTTGCCCTTTATTAAACTACTCTTAATTTTAAGTTTAAACACACACACAGACAGACGGAATTGCAAATACCACTTTTTAAGGTTCGGGGAGTCGGTGATAAGTCATTTCATATCTCAAATAGTTTTGGAGATATGATAAAAAAATATATAATTTACACATCAGACCGGAGCCCTTAGTCGTTTTGCCGAAATATTGAGATTAGCCATTTTGTTTGGAATATTTATAAATGTTTAGAAATGAAATTTAATCAAAATTGTTAGAGCCAATTTTGAGAAAATTGACTTTTTCTCTTTTTGCCCTTCAGTAAACTACCCTTAATTTTAGGGTTATATATACAATTCCAAAAAGCCCGCGAGGAAACCCTATGAAAACCCTAAGTATTAGCCCGATCGGTAAAATAATTTAGGATCTAGTTGAGGGTACAGACAGATTTGGGAGGTCATGAAACGTCGAGATTCATAAAAATCTCGATTTCGATTTTTTTGGCGATCACAATACTTTATTTACCTGTAAGATAGTGAGAAAGTAAAAAAAAAAGGAGAGAATCTACTTGACACAAACGCTGGATTTCTCCATTTTGAATGTCGAAATATTATTCTATTTGTGTAAAATGTGTGTGTGACTACTTATACTATAGAAGACAGAACAAAGAAAGAAGTCGCCTATGCACATTGGATTCTTCCCACATTTTTCCTCTTTCTTTAGGTGGGCTTTCTTCATCAAATTTACTCTTATTAGTTTATTTTCCCTTTTTCATTAGTTTTATCAATTTCCATTGTTATAAAACATATCTTCTTTACAGTGACCGGGTGGTCTAGGGGGAAGGTGTCAGACTTCTGTGCTGGGAGTCCGAGATTCAATCCTCAGTCCCGGCTCAGATTTATCTGATTGCTAAACCCTTCCTTCACCTCTGACAAGAAGTGTATTAACCACAACTTGTGAATGTGTGAAATGTCAAGCCTCCACCGTGGTTCGGATTCCACGTTAAACTGTAGGTCCTCCATTTTATCTCACAATCACCTTACCAATACACATTAACGTAAGTGTGTATTACCCGGACGAGTAGTAAGACACAGTACTAATAGTAATAATATCTTCTTAACAAATTATAGTCTTTGATTGAGGGAACTTTTTTTAATTGGAAAACTTTGATTTGTTATAGGAATATTAAGAGAAAAATTATAATAGTGCAGTTGGTACTCTTTTTTTACTAGTTATTTTGGAAAAAGAACAATGTCGTCTGCTACTAAATGAAAATGTGTGTTACGTTTAGAGATCGTTAATTCTCATTTAATTCAAAATAAGTTACCATTATTCACAAATAAAGTCAAGTATTTAATTGGGTTCGAGAAAAGAATAAATTTCATTTTATGTTACTAATTTTAACACGCTAAGTAAAATTTAGTAAAAACAGGTCTCGCCATATTTCAGTGTTTCTACTCATTAATCACAAAACACATTCTTATTCTTAGCTAAGCAACCCTTTAAAAAAAATATTTAACACTGCTTCTTACTACTCTTTTGGATTATATGCTTATGTACTAATTACACTAATGGTTTTAAGGATGAGGATGGTTATATTTAGATTTAGATTTTCACATTTACGTGGAGAGAGTGGAAAACCATTTTGGAAAAACCACCCTCAGTACACCCGACCGAGATTCCAACCTCGATCTTGCCATCATCAGCGGCAGTCTAGTCTACTGCGAGAGTGATACATTAGACCATGTGGCCACTGAAGTGGTTTAAAAAAATAAATTAAAACACCTATGGCTTTTTGTTGGAAACAGAGATGTTTAGACACTGATGTTTTTTTTTTAAATATCGATGGGACTTCACTGATGTTGGCATAACTTTGTTGCTATTGATGCTCATCCATAAGGTGAACCATCAATAAGTAATATTATAGCTCTAGAACCAATTAAAATTGAAAATTTAGAAAGAAAAACTTTTTTAATTCAATGTGTATGTGAGACTTTCTCTGTTCCTTAGAATCCTAATCCACAAAAAAAAACCAGAGATTGTGACATCTCTAGTTTTATTTTAAACCAGTTTCTACTTCTCCATCACTCAGCTAAGTGTACTAGCTGTCCCTCCTAATTTAAACCATGATTTATTCCAGTGCTCTATTCCAAATTATCTTAAAAACAAAAAAAGGAATTTATAGTTCAAAACTCACCTATTTTCTTAAGTCTGTGCTTCTTTTCCCATTCAGCCATAGATAACCCAGGTTTGGTCCACTGGTCTCTACCAGAATAGGTTGTATGTTTCTTCCGTCGAACTGAGTCTAATAAATGTGGTCTGGTACACAAGTGCTCGGCACAGCAATCATCGTCTCTCGTGTAAAAATGGCCGTGTCGCGAGGGTGTCAACCGGTTCGAACAGTATGGTACATCCTCGCATGGAGGGTACACCATGAACTTCTTGTTTTGAAGGTCGTACCATTTTTCCTCAGCCAAACGTTCCTTCAAATCATCACTAGAGCAATGGCAGTCCCACATATGTTGGTCTGAAATGCATGTATCGTCTCGAGGTGATTTGGTCAAATGTTCTGTATGGTAGTCGATTGGATCAGATCTCCCATCCTCATTCCAGATACTTGTGTGATGCTGAGGAAGCAATTGTTCCTTGTAGTATTTATTAAGCATCTTTTCGTCATCTGAAGTCTGCTCATTGTATTCACCAGTTAATGACTCCTTGTTAAGGTGAGAATGTGATGAATATTTTTGGCTAAGCTGGCCATGCTCATCAGTCAAATTTTCCCTCCCATATTGAGTCTCTGAACACACTCCATTAGATTGTGTGGTCAAATGTTGCCCGTTAGATTGTGTGGTCAAATGTTGCCCGTTAGATTGTGTGGTCAAATGTTGCCCGTTAGATGGTGTGGTCAAATGTTGCCCGTTAGATGGTGTGGTCAAATGTTGCCCGTTAGATGGTGTGGTCAAATGTTTCCCGTTAGATTGTGTGGTCAAATGTTTCCCGTTAGATTGTGTGGTCAAATGTTGCCCGTTAGATTGTGTGTTTGAAAGCTCTCCACTATGTTGTGTGGTTGAACGCTGCTTGTTATTTATAGTGCTTGAACACTCCTTGTTATATTGATCGGTGGAATTATTCTGGCTGCGCTGACAAGCCCAGATCAACTCAGTGACGGAAGAAGGCTCCCTGTTGGTTTGGTGTTTCCGCGCCCAGTCATGGAGTTCCTGGTTCATCTCTCTTCGGTCTTTGAGACTGTTTTGTAGCTCTCCCAGCCTGGCAGTCCCTTCTTGCTCTCGTAGTTGAGTTAGTTGCTCTAGTAGGCGGTGGACCTCCACCTCTAGAGTCTTGGTTTCAGTCTCCAGGTGCAGCACCTGCAAAGGAAAAAAAAAATCAAGTATGCGCAGATACAATTACTCAATAAATAATGGTTCCTGTTAGAATAATTTGAATCTTCATTTTATTTACAAATCCCAAAAGTTGAATCTTGAAAAAAATATTATTAAAATAAGAGAAAATATAAATATTATAAAAGTGTGGAAAATAGATATAGTAGCTACCGTTCCCATACAATTTTTTATTAACCTTTACCTAAAATGCTATTACTAGTGCTAAAATTTCCTAAAAATCCTTTTTGGCTTATAGTAATTTTATAATGACCTTTTTTCTAAAATAAATTTTTCAGCGAGTATCTTTATTAATTCAAAATTTCTAATCCAATTTTTCTAAACTTATTGTTTAACATGGGAAATATTTATTTAATAAGTACCTAAGATAAACAATGTCAGAAGATTCTGAGGAATCAATGCTACCAACTCCAGCCATGTTTTTATGGGAAATCCGAGAAGTGGGAGTTCCTGATTGTGATAAGGTGACTTTCTCCAACTTGCAGAAGAAAGTCAAGTATCAACAGAAACCATGAGATGATCTGTGTCATAGACTTAGAGTGAAGTACAAGGACTATTGGGTTGACGTGCAAATAAGAAAGGTCATCGAGAGATAGAACTTGGTGAATTAATGCTTGTGGTTAAAAGACTCAATTGGCACTTAGCAATAGAGAAGGAGTTTGTTCCTGGTCAGGATGGATCAGTATGTCTCAGGACTGCCTCAGGAGAACTTTTGAGGTCTGTTCAATGTGTTTATCACCTGGAAGGTGTCCTCAGAAGACTGCAGTCAGCTGTTTCCAGTGCCCGCAGTGGAAAAACATTCCATAGCCCACACAATATCACAACACTTAGCACCAGGAGAGTACGACTACCCAGTAAACTATTAATGTAAATGTTATAAGTTGCACCGGGACGTGAGAGGATATTGGAATTGACACTTATATTTTGTTACAACTTCCATGGAATATTATGATGTTTTATTATTATTGAATAGCTATCCGAGATAAAATAAGTTAGGGGTCGTCCATAAACCACTTAACACTTTGAGGGGGTGGGGGAAACTCTAATGTCTACATGCTGTTACATGAGTGGAGGGTGGGGTACATCAAAGTGTTACTTAACATATATCTTATATTATTGTTCATGTGTTCACCTTTGATAAACATAGATAACTTTCGAATATCTGTGGTGTTGAAAATGCAAGTTTAGTTCTTAATTTATGTCTATTAATATTTAAAATGCGCTAAGGTGTTATTGTCTGCCCGAGACTACAAACGCCAAGCACATTCGAAAACACTCATTTTCATGCGCATGACAGTGACATGTTTATATTCACCACACATGTTTAAATTTGTACAATCTACTGACCGCCTCACATGCTTTTAGTTGGATAACAGCTATCAGTCGAAGTGGCCTTAATTTATAAGTATAGTTGAGTTTGAGTATAATTTAGATTCCTATTGCACATTCTTTTACTTAGGCCGTGAATAATCACTTGTGTTTGTACAAAAACACAAATAATTTCTTCAAAAAGAGATACGTATTCATTGTTTGTGTATAAAAAGCGATATCCAGAAAAAAAGCCAGTGGAAGAGTCTGAAAAAGATGTAGTGAAATGGAAAGAAAAAAAGTACAGAATTTATCTCAAGGCAAGTTTGAGACCATCAATAGTGTTATTTCTTCGTACCAGCAGCGTGTTATGAAAAGTAAAGCTTCAAATACCATTAATTATTTTCAAAAGGTAGATGAATTAAAGCCTATACCTTTTCACTTCTGATAAATTAGTGTGTATGTATATAAATGCACAATGGCAGCATTGTCTAATTTGTCATTCTCTTAGTAGACTAGACGGCTGATGTTGGGGAAATGGGATTTGATTACCAGTCATATCTACTGAGGGTTGCTTTTCCTAAATGGTTTCCCACTCTCCCTCCATGCAAACCCTGGGAGAATTTCTTTAAAATTCGACCTTTTTAATATACATTTTGTAGGGTGGTCTAGTCAAATTGTAGTTATTCTAGTTATTTTTTATTATATTTATCTAATGGAGTAAAAATGAGGAAGGTAGAATTTTAGAGGTAATCTATCCTCATTAACGTGGAGATAGAATATAAAACCATTTAGGAAAAGACATTCCGAGTACACCCGACAGGTATTCGAACCCCAATCTCCGCTTCATTGGCCATCTAGTCTTTTTCAGAAGTGAAGCCAGGATCCAGGATCAATGTTAGAACAAAACATGAGTATAGGTATTGATAAGTTAACTAAAGTAAAATTGTAGATTAAGCCAAAATATAATTTAGAAAAGGTGTATGCCTAGAATTGTTTAAATAGCTCTCTATACGATGATAATATGATTATCAAAAAAAGTGCATACTTTTAAGAAAGATGTCTTCCCCCAGCGTCAAGCATTGTATGTGGGCACTTTAACATAATAGAAAAGGGCCATCCTAGTCAGCATATAGTAGTGCTGTCTGGCTGGCTGTCTGAAATAATTTATAATCAGGATTTAGAATGGATTTTAAGACGTATTAAATCTGAATCCCTCCTTTAGTATCACAAAACTTCCCTATGAAAAAAATGACATTCATTCTTGGTAAGAAAAGTTATGTAATAGAGGTTGGGGGGGGGGCAGGCTAGATATCTACATGGTGTTACATGGGGGGAAGGGGGTTAAAAATGCAAGAAAAAAGCATTACGTGGTTAATGGACAACCCCTTCAATTAAATTGCCATATTTTAATTTTCTTATATTCGCTCATAACGAGTAATAATATTTAGTAGGCCTAGGTTTTTGATAATCAGTTGATAGACTACATTTTTTTTAAGTTCAGTGGCTGAACGGTCTAGAGCGTCACTCATATTAAACTGGCCTGCTGATGACCGAGAGATCGGGGATAGTTTTTCCTAAATGATTTCACATTTTCCTTCCATGCAAATACATGTAGATTATCTCTAAAAGGTTCCTTTCTCATCCCTACCCAATTAGAATCATCACCAACTGTTTCTAGTCTGTGACCATGTCAGTTTAGTAAAATGCCTGCATTTTCCACCATTCTTCCTTCTTTAATTGCTTCCATTCTTCTCCCCTCACTTGCACACTTTCTGTTATCTGCTCTTCCCATCTCTTTCTTGGTCTCCCTTGCACTTTGAAGTCTTTTTAGTACATACTGAATTTACATCATTTTCTTTGGCATTCTCTCAGACTCTCTCCTCATTACTTGCCCATACCATCTCAGTCTCGCTTAGTAAACCGGTGGCCGAGACAAACCAAAGTTCTCCAGAAAATAAAGTAAAATGCCAGATTGAAAAATTGTTGACCCCATTAGAGTAACTATAATATATAGAACAGGTAGAAAGACACGATTAAAAAAACAGCTTCGGCCACTTTCCTATTAGGGGATGTGAATGAAGACGTTCATTCCCTCCGCCTTTATTACTGTAATATGACCTTGAACATGAAGGGTCTCTGACAGTCTCAATACATTTACTTTACATCCATCACTATTTCCAACCTGTGTCAGTTCTTCATTCAAGCCATATATTTTCCACTGCCGGCTAGCTAAGCCTGTCGTAGCTTTATATGTCTTATAATCTAACAAGCCTAGGATGGGCACGACATACAGTACCCGGCCGTTAATTCATCAATGTGAAAGGTTAAACCCATATTATCATTAATGATCAATTTTCGGCCATATCGGGAATCAAACCTGGGACCTTTAAGAAAGTAGACAGACACTCTACCAACTGAGCTGAGGTGTCGAACACTCTCAATACATCTTGCCTTTATAAGTCTGTGATATGTAATATAAATTACCGTCCATGAAGAGTATTGCTCCTCTTCTCAGTGGAAGATTAATTTTGTGTTCGACCTCCATATTAACTGATAATTTAGATGGACTAGACTAATAATCCAGTCTCTTAGCGAGTCTTGCTCAATAATGGGAATATTTCAACAATACACATTCTGATGCTTTTAGAAAAATTAGAAATATGCAGGATTAGGAAAATCTATTTTGGGGAAAACAAAAAGTATAGAAATCATTCCTATAGAAAACGAACTTTAGAATGTTAATTTAGGAAGAAAATTTTATAAAAAATGATTAAAAAAACATGCAAGACTTGGGTCGAGTCCAAATCCCAAATCCGAATCTTGAAAAAAAATTATGAACCTCAAAGGAAATAAAATATATAATAGAATAATATAAAATAGAAAGAATAAATAAATAATTAAAAAATGTCCTATAAATAATCCATTCTCATTATAACATTCTGTCAAAACCCTGAGCTAGGATGGGATGTTTATTTTGAATTGCATAACTTTGTTGGACCTACGTGACTGAAAGCGCTGGCTTAGCAAACTTGGTGCAATGAATCAGAAAACATTAAATAGGAATGCTGATTACTCACAACAAACTTGTTCTAGTTGTGAAGTAACAAGGCCAGATCGGGCTATAAAAGTCTTTGTTTTATTGACATAGGGGCTAACACATTATCATCAATTTCAGAGGCAGTTACTCTGCCTGGCACCGCACCATATCACACTAATAATTTCGGGTCATCAGTATTACTCATATTAGAGGACGACCGCCGAGCCCAGGGTCCTGAGTTCAAATTCTGTAGGAGGTCACGAGCTGTTTTAAGTCTAAGTTTTCACCACTAATCCGGTTCTTCCCAAAGCGCGAATGTCCAAGTTCTTATAGTTCTTATATAACACCTTTAACATCACATTTTGTATTACCTCTTGGTTCTGCTATTAAACCTAAATATGAAGCCTCCAGGATCTTTTAAAACCCACACATCTAGTTTGCCACCGACTCTACCCTTCTACGCAAGTTATCCTGACAGATACAGCCCACGGAAGGGGTGACGGTGACAATTCATACATTAAATTAAGTGTTAAATTACTGGTATGGGGTCTGGTTTTTAAGTTTGTCCTATAATTATGTTAATTATGAATCACAAACTTGCAGTGTTAAGAGCATTAAAATAAATTTCAATTGAAAAATAAAAAATTGTTTTAAGAATTTGAGTCTTAAATCCAATATTTTCTCGATTCCTCAAATATTCTTAAGGATTCAAGGTTCCCATCCTTACCAAAATATACATTTAAGGAAAAAATGACATCAGTAGATAAAGATTATTAAAAACATACAGGAATGAGTAACTTCTATAAACAGTTGATGGTTATATGAGGAAGGAGAACGAAAGTGTTTTATTCGAAGGCAGATGCGAGTAAGGCCTGCATTGTGTTTACCTGGAGATTCTCATGGTTGGTCTCCAGATTGTGTTGACGCAAAGCCATCTCCTTGGCTAGCTCAGTCTCCACCCTTTGCAGCAGCTCGTCTATCAGTCCAATACGAGCTGTCACATCCACTTGTTTGGCATGGTGCTCTGCACTCGTTTCTGTTCGCAACTGAGGAGAGACAAAGAATCAGGGGTGCAAATTGAGACTACTAATTTGAGAGATTTATGAACCCAGAATCTCTTGAATCCCATTGGATCCCTTAAAGAGGTGGTAGAATAGCGCATCATACAAAACTTCTTGGCGGTCTTGGAAAACAACTCAATCCCCCACCTTCCGCATCTCTTGGTCGAGTTGCTCTTGCTGCTGTTGGATCAGTCTGTGCTCCATGCTGAGGGAGGGCCCCATCATTTGCCCCACGCCCAGTTGGCACTCCAGCTCCTTCTTGTTCAGCTCTATCTGTGTGTAATGGCGTCTCATCTCCTCCTTGGCCGTGGCAAGCTCTGCCTCTTCCTGGGACCTCTATTACAGACAAAACTCCCGTGAGGATCTGCAAATACTCTTATACTTACAGATCTTTGGGGGTAAGTAGGGTCAAAGGTTGTTCTCATAAGGAGGGTGGTAAACAAGGATTTGGGTGCAGTGGCATTCATAACAAAGCTTAGAGTATATATTATTATTATTTGGAGTTTTTAAGGTGCACTTTCTTAACCGTCTGATTATATCAGCAAACAACTTATAGACTAACTGAAATATAGAGCAGACACAACATCCAGCCATCAGACGTTGCTTCATCATTAACAGCGGTTCCCAACCGAGGGTATGTGAAAAGAAAACAGTAATGGCAGCCACCAGCTAAAAATTTTTTTTTAAATTAAAAATGATTTTAAAAAGTAGGTAGAGGTTTTTACTAATATTGTCAGTTGTAATATTGGTCTCCCTATCAATAAAATCTTTGATGAAAGAGGGGTTATGTCCACTGGAAGGATCGGCATTCCCTTCTCTCGCTCGCCCCCACCTACATCCCTCTGCTTAGGATTGGCGCTCTCCTTCCTCATGGCTCACCCTTCCTCGGTGTTTTAGATTTGATTGTTGACGCGTGCTGGGCTGTGCATAAAAACAAAGAATTAATTAATTCATGTTCTGTTTAACTTTTGTGGTGGGTGTTTGTATTGAGGAGTGTGTGTGTGTTATTCCTACAATCCTACATCGATTTTCCTACCAACTACCTACTATTCATGTGATTTACACTATGAATCAGTGGCTAAAAACTGGATCTGTTCGGAAGCAGAAGTTGACTGAAACACCAAATGATGTACCGTGCACATCATCTGACACTGATTGGACCAACAATACGACACCACAACAGGTACAAGAACCATTACCAGAGCAGGTGAGTAAACAAATTGCAGTTTCTTCTTCTTCTTCAGAAGGAATAATAAACAAGAAAACAAGGTACATGAAAAGCTACATTGATAACGGGTTTTCATGTATATGAGAAGAGGACTGCCCTAAACCCCTCTGAGTTGTATGTGGGGAAGTATTAAGCAACAGTTCAATGGAGTCTTCTTTGCTCACACGGCATTTACATACCAAACATTCCAAGCACAAAGATAAAGATGCCATGTTTTGTCGACGATTGAAACTTCAGAGTTCTGTAAACGGGAAAACAAATTTTGAATCTGCCAAAAGTGATTCTGTCAAAGCTACTGAGACCTCCTTACTACATTAGCTATCATATTGCGAGACGAGGTAAAAACCACACCATTGATAAAAATTTAATTTTACTGTGCCACAAATATGCTGTCAAATGCATGTCCGGATAGGAATGTGCTCATAAAATGAGTTTAATACCTCTCTCAAATAACACAGTGTCTCAAAGAATACGGGACATGTTAGATGATGTTGAGAGCAAAGTAATAAGTCACGTCAAAGGATGCAATATCCAAGTCAATGAAAGTACCGACATTGTGCAATATGCTGTGCTACTCGTAATTGCTAACTACTTGAAAGACTTAGAATTCGAAGAGAAATCTCCTTATTTGTCACACAATTAAGGGTCATATGACTGGTAGATTCAATGGTCAAAATGCATTGGGCTCACCACAGATGAAAAAAAATCTATAGGAGGTTGCTACTCAGGCCTTCGTGCATATGTGGCAGAAGTCGCCCCCAAAATGAAATGGACGCAGTGCTATTTTCACAGACCCTCTGCAACAAAACCTTTGCCTCCAGATTTTCAAAACGTTCTTGATGAAGCGATCAAAGTTGTCAACTTTATCAAGGTGAATCCTACCAACTCCATGTTGTTTAAATTGCTGTGTGAAGAAATGGACATCCTTCACAACACTTTGCTTATGCACACCAAAGTTAGGTGGTTGTCCTGGGGTAAATTCCTGACGCAGCTGTTCGAACTTCGACATGAGGTAGCTCTTTTTTTGGAAGAGCATCCATTTAAAAATCTTGGATCCAGGATTAATGATATTGAATGGCTACAAAGCCTTGCATACATGAGTGAAATTTTAAATTGTCGACAAAATTGAATCCATGAAAATAAAATTTGATTTTTGGGCAAAGTGCATTAAGAAAGGACAGCCTAAACTGTTCGAGACTCTTCACAATTTCTTGTCACAAGCCGAGCTAAATTTAACAGTTGGTGATAAGTTAATTGAGGACTTGGAAGGATTAAAATCCTCGTTTGAAAAATATTTTTCAGAGCTGGAAATGGGTGATCGGTGGATATCTAATCCTTTCAAAGAAGAGTCATTTGAACCAGCTTCATTGTCGATTCCTAAAAGGAGAAGTTGATAGAGCTCGCCTCAGATACCATTCTGAAGAACCTCTTCAACGGTGGAATGGTGAACCTAGTCAGTTTTTGGGCTCGTAGTGGTACCGAATACAGTGAACTCTGTAGAAAAGCCATAATGTTTTTGCTGCTGTTTGCCAGTATGGAGCTTGTTTAGCAAGCGTTTTCTTCGTATACTTAAATAAAAGATAAATATAAAAGCAAATTATAAGCAGCTCTGGATTTAAGATTGTATTTATCCTCTTTTGAATCTAATTTTTCAAAACTTTGTAATTCAATACAGTCCCAAATATCACATTATATTTTATTTTTTCAAATCTTTGTGTTAATTTGTTTGCTTAATTCAAAAATAAAAATCTATATAATAAAAAAATAGATCATTTATTTTAATTCAACATGTACCTTTTTCAGAGAAGTTTTCTGAATCTGTAATGGGTGAAACAGATTGTGGGGGGAAGGGGTGCCTGGAGGACTTGGGGTCGGGAGTACGCGGAAAGGAACAGAGCCAGCTGGGGGTATGCGGACTGAAAAAGGTTGGAAACCGCTGATCATTAACAAGAAACCCACATTTCACCAATGATACAGTTTTCGGTCATGCCAGTAATCAAACCCAAGACCCTTAGCTCAGTAGGCAGACGTGCTACCAACTGAGGTAAGGTGTTGAACTAGTTGATATTCATGTTTTCAAAAAATTGAAATATACGTCAACAGCTCGGCTTATATCAAAATCGTCAAATATCTCAGATTCAGCCAAACTTGTTACACTTGGCCTTAATGGCGACATTGATTCATTATTTTCTTTTGAATTTTTAGATTAGTTTTGGTTTAGGGGAGACACGACCTCGTGGTCTACGACTGCCTTGTATTCTGTCTTGTCTTACCTTGTAGTCACCGACTTCCTTGTCTTACCTCGTGATCACAGAGTGCCTTGTCTTACCTCGTGGTCACAGACTGCCTTATCTTACCTTGTGGTCACAGACTGCCTTGTTTTACCTCGTGATCGCAAACTGTCTTGTCTTACCTAGTGGTCGCAGACTGCCTTGTATTACCTCGTGGTCACAGACTGCCTTGTCTTACCTTGTGGTTGATGTCATCGAGCAGTCTCTCCAAAGTGGCCTGTCTCTGCCTGGTGTTTTGTCTCATGATCTTGTCCTTGGCCCCTTTGAGGAGCTCCAACTCCCTGTCTCGAAGTTCACGACGCAGACTCATCACTTTCTGGCGCTGGCGAGAGATGCGCTCCTCTTCTTGGCGTACTGTGGCACGGTAGACTGACTCTAACTCTGTAACCGTAGCAGCAGACAGGCGTTTTCAGTCATTTGATGACTGAGAGCGTTGAAGTATCAGTCTTAAGAGTCAGTCTCACCCCAAAAATAGCTCGTAGCCTAGGTAAGTAATACAGCTAGAACCAAACATCTTAAGGGCACGTCTCACCCCACAAATAGTTCGTAGCTTAGGTAAGTAATACAGCTCAAACCAGAAATTGCATCATGAAATGGGTTTCTGTATTATAATTTAGTAAACAGTGGAATTGAGACCAGTAAAACCGTTTAACCATTAAATACTTTTATCTTAGCATCATGTCTTACTACCGGTTCAGATTATATGCAAACCACCTTATTAAAAAAAAATACAACAAAATTGAAAGAGGATATTAAAGTTCAAATCCTAGCCAGGTGTTATCAAAGTGTTTTTTTTCCCCAAACAATTTTCCACTCTCCCTCAGCACACATGTGGGTACATTTTCTCTAATTCAATCTTCCTCAATTCTTACCCCATTGGTTAAGAAATGCATGCAGACTTAACAGGTAGTGATATGCGGTCGACACTGAGTGAAGAATGGCTACAAGCTCACCCCTAGTAAATAGTTTTGTTTTCAATATGTCTTTGAAATGATGTAATGTTTCCAACATGTCTTACTCTCCAGTCTGTCCTCCTGAATCTGTGTCCTGGCTTGTTCCTCTAGCTTCTTTTCTTGCTCTGCCCTTTCTTTACTCACAGCCTGCTTCTCTCTTACCATCTCCGCCTCCTCCTCCTGAATCTGCTCCAAATAGCGCGCCTGCCCACAAAATGTGAAAATTAGTAAAAGATCATATCCACTTTTTCCCCGATTAGAAATCTAATTTGAGTCTCCCTTTTGCCTATGAATTCAAATCCGAATCTTTGAACATCAGTGCAAACCCCAAAACAAAAATTTTAAGTCTTACTAAGTACTAGTATTATTATTTATTATTATTAGCACCGCGTCTTACTACCCGTTCGAGCTATACGCACTTACGCTAATATGTAATGGTGGGGTTATTGTGAGATGAAATGGAGGACCTACAGTTTTAACGTGGAATCCGAACCACGGTGGAGGCCTGGCATTCCTCACATTCACAAGATGTCTTGTCAGAGGTGAAGGAAGGATTTGGTACTCAGATAAATATGTGCCGGGACCGAGGATTGAACCCCGGCCGCCAGCACAGAAGGCTGACACCTTACCCCTAGACCGCCAGGTCAAGTACTAGTAGATAAAGGAGCTAATGCTGAAATATTATTTTATTTGTGTTAAAATGTGTGTGTGACTACTTCTAGTATAGAAGACAGAAGAAAGAAAGAAGATGTCACCTTTGTGCATTGTATTCGTCCCACATTTTTCTCTTTCCCTAGGTGGGCTTTTTTCATTAAATTTACTCTAATTAGTTTATTTTTCCTTTTTCTATATTTTTATCAATTTCCACTTTTTCAAAATAAGTACTAGTAGGAGTATCCCAGGCCAAAATGTTTTGGTTCAAGTACTCTTTGGAGATATTTGACCTTAAAATTCACAAATTTTGGAACTAAAAATCAACTGGTAACCCTTTAGTCAAAGTTCCTGCAAAATAAATTCCATCCTGTGGTTTCAAGCCGTTTTGATTTTACAGTCCTTTAAAATTTGCCATATTTCTCATTTTAACCGCTAAATTTAAGCCCATTAAAGTCCAAGTCTTAGCTCACATGTATATACATTTTCTGAAAGGCTAAGATCTCTAGTTTAAGGCAGTGAAAACCAGAACTTATCTTAAGTAGAAACTATACAATAGCCTTATTATTATTTTTTAAGTATGCAAACGCTCATTTTTGCTTGCCGCGGCGAAGAAAAATGGGTGTAAATCCAAGATGTTGGCAGATAAAAAACGAATTGAAAAAAATATTTTGTAGCAGGTCAGTTACAGTTATGTTACCTGCATGTGTGATAAAAAGTGGTGGATTGGTGTCATAACTGACAAAAGTGATAAGAAAAATTGCTGTTTTATCAAATTCATGCATCCTGAAGCTCCATTAAAGTAATCGAACAACCAACAACAGGAACAGGACGTCAGTATAGCATTCCAGAAAAGATCCAGAGTACAATTGTTGGGTTATTCCAAGAGGAAAAAAAATAGTAAAATTCATATTTGCATAATTTGGCTTGGGATTGATAAAACAAGTTAAAATTGATAATGTAGGTAAAGGTAGTGTTAGATGTTGTGTGTAAAAATGTTCATGAAGTTATCTTTTACCCAGCTAATTTCACCGAGGTTACATTTTTATATTTGACAATAAAAAAACAAAATTGTAATAGTATTTTAAACTAATAATTTTTTTCCACTTCCAACAAATATCATTAGCTTAGCTTATAAATTTTCATTTGACACCAATATAATAATCATAGTCCTATTAGTTCAGAAGATATATATTGTAGCAATTTATGCGGTGAAAAATGACCACCTTCAGACAAGCTTTGAGCTAAAATATCTTAGGAATGGCTTAGCGGACAGAGTAAGTATTTTGTATTTTCACCTAAATCATTCCATTCCATGAATACACACACAAAAAAAAAAGCTACAATCATGCATTTGGTAATTTGACATGGAATGACTCAATAGAAATAATTATTAATAAACATAAACTAACTCTATAAGGAAAACCTCTTTTCGCTTTATGAGGTAATTGTATTATATTTGGAAGAAGGTACAGGAAAGGTGGATAGAAACATATAAAAGGGGGACGAACACAATATGGCCTTTACAATGAAAAGAAGAACACAGTTCACACTTTACACTGCTGCCAATGGACAAAGAGGTAATGGATGTCTCTTAAAGAAAATTGATCGTCACCGCCCAATCCCCCGACCTAGGTTTCATTCTATCGGAACTCATCAGGGAGGAGTGTG
>CABEEJ010001154.1:60348-94488 GCA_901482245.1 Timema douglasi | reverse complement strand
TTTTTTGGTTTTCTCTTTTAGGAAGTTGCGTTGCGCGTTTCACACTCCTCCCTGATGAGTTCCGATAGAATGAAACCTAGGTCGGGGGATTGGGCGGTGACGATCAATTTTCTTTAAGAGACATCCATTACCTCTTTGTCCATTGGCAGCAGTGTAAAGTGTGAACTGTGTTCTTCTTTTCATTGTAAAGGCCATATTGTGTTCGTCCCCCTTTTATATGTTTCTATCCACCTTTCCTGTACCTTCTTCCAAATATAAACATAAACTAAGCATTTTAGCTCTGTAAATATTTGTATTGACAATGCTCAGTAATTGTCATTTTTTTATTTTATTTTTTAAGCCAAATTGGAGTTTTGAAGCTTTGCACACCCTTAAATCCTAGTGGGTGAAGGCGGTACTGACCTGGTAATCCACTATATTCTTGGGGTAGCCCGTGAAAACAGGGTAAGCTCCCTTCTTCAGAGACTCAAAGTCCCGCAAGTACTGTCTGGGGTGGATCTCGTCCTTTGTCTTGTTCAACAGATGGTACGTCTTGGATATGAACCTCTTCATATCGATGGGGTTTGGGTTGCTGTAGAAGAACTGCGGTCAAAAACCATGACAGAGAACATGTTACAATTAGGCATATCCGAGAACCATTATTTTTAAATTCATGACAATAATGAAACAATAAAATGAAAAAATATCGCAAACGAGATGAGAAAACTTCCTTTGAAAGAACAAAAATGTAAATTATGTTTAATAAAATAATATATAGTTCATAGAGTTCCTTTAAACAGTTGGGCTGGCACTTGCTTTGAATTAATTTAAGGTTCATTCAAACACTTAATATATAACTCGGTCACATTTTAAATTCAATTTATAAAATGGTTCTAGTTTCAATTAATACCATTTATATTTTAATTTTGTAGTAAAACAGTTAATAATGTCAAATTAAACAATGAAGAAAGGATAGAAGGGCAAATCATACACACTTGCCAGAAAACTGTAGGCCTAAAAGTTCACAACTAAAATAATTATAATTTCCAGGGTGCATCAGTCCCCTTCTTTAGCAGAAGAGAGTAAAACACAGACTGGACTGTGTCAGCATCCTCTAGGCATGTTGCCATAGTTCAGTCTGTGTTTTACTCTGATCTGCTGAAAAAGGAGACTAATGTACCCCGAACGTGACATAGTTATGTGTTTTAAATTTTAATTGTTAACTTTACACTGCGTTGCGTTGCGCATTTCACACTCCTCCCTGATGAGTTCCGATAGAATGAAACCTAGGTCGGGGGATTGGGCGGTGACGATCAATTTTTTACCTCTTTGTCCATTGGCAGCAGTGTAAAGTGTGAACTGTGTTCTTCTTTTCATTGTAAAGGCCATATTGTGTTTGTCCCCCATTTATATGTGTCTATCCACCTTTCCTGTACCTTCTTCCAAATATAATACAATTGTTAACTTTAAATCCTACAGTTTTCTGGTAATTATGTAAGCCTTGCCCTTCTATCCTCCTTTCAATGTTTAATTTAAAATAGGTGTTTGGTGTCAATTTTCTTTGGTATAATGTTAATGTATGATATTGAAAAACAATATTTATAAGTGAAACATTTCTTAATAAAGGTTGTTTTGGAGGAAAAAAAAGTGCTGCTATCTTCGGATCTGTACGGTATTATTAGAAATAATAAATTCTCTGTTTGGTTTGTAAATTTCTTAGGACAGTTATTTGCTTTTCCATTAATTTTTTTAAAATTTCTCATATTTTCTGTGTGACCCAGGCTCACAGGTTAGGGTCGACAGACAAAACTTTGGTCAGAAACTTATTTTATAGGAGATGACTAGTGAATAGTAGCAGGACTCTGCCCTCTTTATGTCTTCATGGAACTTATATTATAATTGTCTGGGCATGACAAGTGGAGATATCTAATATAAAGCCCCATTATAGTAGTTAACTAATAGAACACACTACACCCTTACGTGGCCGCATGGTCTAAGGTGTCACGCTCAAAAAAGACTAAACTGTCGATGACGAGGAGATTGTGGTTCAATCCCGGTCGGGTGTACTAAGGGTGGTTTTCCCTGAATGGTGCCCCCTCCCCTCCCACGTGAATGCGGGTATCCTCAAAATTCAATCGCCTTAATCCCTAACACATTTGTGTAATTAGTACATAGGTGTATAACCCAAACGGGTAGTAAGATGTGATGCCAATAAAAAATAGAATACACTTATCCCCAAATACATTATTTAAAGGTTCACTTTTCATAAGAATCAACTGGCAGCTAGACTAGTCACTAGACCTACTTTCCCATATTCATGTTATGTCATGTCATGTGATCTGCAGCTGTCACTTTTGATAAATAAAATCTATACTTATAAAACAACACCTATTGTATAGTATAAATATAAATTTGTTTACAGTAAAAAAGAATATTTGTATTTTTTTTAAAGGCCCTTCCCAAGAGAATTGGATTATAACTTATTCACAATATATAAGTCTCGACCACAAGAGGAGAATCTAAAAACTGCAATTGGGAGAAAGTCAAATACAAAAAACTGCAGTGTAGAGAAAGTGGGCCCAACAAAATGCTGTTTTAACTTTGGAACTAAACCGAGAGAGGTTGTGTCACTCTTCAGCATTTCAACATGTGTGCACCTCAAAGTCTTGGGTGGTTTTGCAGCTTTTAACAGTGGCTCGGAGAGTGATACTGTATGCGACTACTGCCATGAGGAGGAATGACGGCTCATTGGAAAAGACGTGATCCCAGAACGCCATCCACTCGTTTTTCACCAGCACCTGCAGTGACAATACAAACATGATACACCCTCACAGCATTTCTTATATCAGATACTTCCATTCACTCTAATTGTAAACTTGATAATTTTGTTTATTTTGTGGTGATAGAAAAAAAATTAAATTAGCTAAGTATTAATCGCTAAAAAGTTAAAATGTTTGACTTTTTTTTATATTTCTCAATTGAACGATCTAAATCTTAATGATATTGGTCCCCGTTTTTAGGGGTTGGTCAAGTACTAGAAAATTCAAGTTTAAGTCAAGTTTTCTCAGTTGTTCGAACTCATCAATTTTTGCAAGACTCAAAAATTTGAGTACTTGGAATTTCCTATTTTATTACGAAAATTTCGAGTTAACTTAGATAATTTGATTCAAGTTTAAGAAAGGAAATAGAGTCCCTTAATATTTAATTTTGATTGATTAAAAAAACTTTTACAGGTATAGTAAATTTATTTAAAAATCAGAATTTAAGTTATCACAATTTTTTCTAAAATATTTCATTCTTAAACAAGTGTATTTGTGTTAATGTATGGATCATTTAAGTAAATGCAACTTGAAATACTTTACACAAGTATTTGTTCTAAATTACTTTAACTCAAATTAAACTTGATGTTTTCATTCAATCACAATTTAAACCAGACTTGAAGTGAATTATTATTTTGATATTTTTCCATTGCGTGTGGAAGGGAAAGTGGTAAATTGTTTAGAAAAAAAAACACAATCGACACACTCAACCAGGATTCACACCGCGATCTCCTCATTACCAGCAGTCCAGTCTCAAGGTTAGAAGAAGGGAGATTGTCTCGATTGAACACGCATCGTTCTGCGCATGAAAGAAAGTGACGTTGGTGATAGCCCTTCAACTGTATACAAGAAAGTCTCGAGAAGAATTATTTTAGCTTGTGAAGTTTAAATTAAATATTTTTAGAAGTATGTTTTGATTTCATGCAATAACTTTAAGAAATGTGTGTTTACATCAATATATAATATATTATATTATTTTGTGTTTATTTTTTGTTATACATCAACTCATTTCCAGTAGTTAGGCCTATTCTAGTCTATATATTAGGCCCTACGCTTTATATAAATGATAATGCTGTCTTTAAATTTACTTAATGCAAATTTTTTATGTTAGATTACAATAGGAAGAATTTTCTAATTTGTAAACTTAATGTTTAGACCAGTGTTTCTCAACCACTGAGCTGTGGTCCAGTACCGGGCCCTGGCAATAAATATCTGGCCACGAAGGGTTCTCTATGAATTTATTATTTTAGTTTTATAAGCATTTTTCACAGTGCATAAATATATTTGCACTACAGTTTCTTTATTCAAACCAACACCATTAATTGAATGCCTGAACTTAACTTTTCAAAAAATTGGAGAGGTATTTAATTAAGAATAAATTTGTTGGGACCGGGCCCTCGTCTTACAAAAAAAAAAAACTTGCCAGACCATGGTCTCACAAAAGTTGAGAAATACTGGTTTAGATTGATAGTTCATAGTTATAAACTAGTTTGTAATTTATATCTTATCTTGCACTTAAATAAGTTTAGTTTATTGATTTCATATATTTATCATATGGCTTCAGATACGCTTAACACTCTAGTTTATGGTTTAGTCTTTTTTCTCTTAAGTTTAAGTCTAATAATAATTAACGGTTATCAATCTGAGAGACAAAATTTCTATGCTGTGTAAATTAACTAATTGCTAGTTTTTGAAAAAGCCCTAAGTATTTTACAAAAAAAATTCAAACCCTGATAAATCTGATGAATTTGAGTATGTTGTAGCAAAAATCGTGAAAGATAGTTGCGTTTCCAGTCCTAATGAAGGATCAAATACGAATGAAATAACAATTGAAAAATAATAAGTTGAGTTTAATAGTTCAATATCAAAGGATGGGTCGAACCATGGACTTGACGAACTTAAAAGTAGTGCAATTGAGTATTTAGCTGGATGGGTTGCAAAAAAAACACAGCAACAAATTTCCGCATCTTGGTAGCTATACTTATAAATCTGAGCCTGAATTTACACCAGCGTCCTGGATTTGGTATTTGCCTTTGAGGCCTTACAGAACCCTTTGCTGAATGGCTATCTAAAGCGTTAAAACTGGAAAAAGAGTTTGTAAAACATCATGGTGAGGAAATTATTAACGAACCATTAGTAGTGGGCAGCTTGGTGAAAAAGGCCTCCTAAATGTTTTCAAATGTTGTGTTAAAAACATTTTTCAAGCAAACAACATTCATAAGAATGAAATTTTGTAATTCCCGTGAATTCAAGAATTGTAATGTAAGTGACAAATCCTGAAAAAACGTTAAAAAATACAAAAATATTTTATTTTAAGAACTCTCATTCTGATAAAAGTTTACCTACTGTTGGTAATGCTCTTAAAATGACTGAAAATACTTTATAAAAAGTAAATATGGGTAAAATACAAGTAGGCCTTCCAGTGTCAGCCTTAGGAACCAGAAACATTATTTTTCCTTGTTTTTTGTTTACTTTGTGAATAAAAACACCACCATTGTATCAATATTCTAATGAATGATTATATCAGATTTAAAAACAATTATATTGTTAGCTAGTAGGCTTTCTCTTATGAGTTTTATTTTGCGTTTCTTTTGATTCCATAGGCTATTCCTTAAAATAAGTAAAAATATCAATATTCCCAATAATATGTAAGTATAGGCCTAGATACATTCTCGATAAAAATGCATTCCTGATAATATTTTAATGAACTTGTATATTATAATCCAATATTAATTATATAAATATATTATCTAATGTAAATAATATATTCCTGTTACCAGTTAAAGTCTAATATGTGAAAATATATATGTTCATAATTATATATAAAAACTAAAATTAATATGTTTGTTTCTAATAATATGTAATAAAAAATATGTTCCTAATAATATGTCACTATTATGCCTAATGATGTGTAAAAATGTATATGCTCCTAGGAATATAATTATGTATAATGTAATTATGTATATAATAATGTAATGTGTCTTTAACCGAGAATTAAATATTACATCTAAACTTTGTAAATCTTTTTTATTTTAAATTTTATGATTTCATCATCATTCCCTTATTAGAAGCCATAAGCTAAAATTAAATTAAATAGTATTTAATGTGTTTACATTAGAGCATTAAGTGTTAAGAGCATAGAAATTACCAAGGTTTCCCCTAATGTTTTGTAAGAGGATAAGCTGGCAAGCGGTTACCAGTGACGTCACACATTCATTCCTTGCGGCCTACTCAGGCCTTATATGTGAATGAGACAAACTCCTTTCCAGGAACCTTGGTCCAATCTAACATGAGGGTGATGCATTAGAGCATGCGATCACCTAAGTAGGTGGCTCGAAGTAAAATATACCTACTTGCACACCTATAAAGCTCAGTTTTATTCAATGGCATCGACTGTTGTTTTATTTGGATGAATGAACGCACCTCTGAGAAGGCCGTGTGAAGAAGAGGCCATGCATAGAGCTGAGTAGAGACCTTGGCCTGGCAGAGATAGTCCAACAACTCGGGGTCGTGCTCCTCTAAGACATTCTCCACCATGGCGAGGATATTGATCGGAGGGAATGGAAAATATTCAAACCAGAACTGGCACCAGTTAACTGTGAGACAGTGGATACTTCACAATCATGTTAACTTTCAAAAGAGCTCAAGAATAAATAGAAATGAGTTGAATCCACTATGTCTAAAAAAAAATTTAGCACCATGTCTTTCTACCTGTTCAGGTTATATGCTTATGTACTAATTATGCTAAGAGTTTTAGGAATTAGGAAAATTATATTTAGAGGAAGTGTACCCACATTTTTGTGGGAAGAGAGTGGAAAACCATTTTGGAAAAACCGCTTTCAATACATCTGACCGAAATTTGAACCTCAATCTCTTCATCATTGGCAGTCTAGTCTAACACAAGAGTAGCGCATTAAAACATGCGGCCAATGAAACAGATGAATCCACTATATTACAAAACCAAATCCTGAATCCACCCATCAAAGCCAAATCTTGAATTATAGTCTGAATCTTTGTAAACATGAGACATTTCAATTATGTGAAAAATGACCACCTGGACACCAGAATCAAAGCCAGGACCTTTGGTTTTGCATACCAACACAAAACCACTAAGCCAACGAGTGAAAGATGGCCATTGATATGAGTAGAACCAAGATGGCTCTGTGGTAAAGCCCAAAGTCCTGTGTTCAGGTTATCATTTTTCACTAAATTGAATTTGACCACCCATCTGGAGTGATCCTGTGGGTAACCATCACATATTAGTTTGTGATACAAATGAATTAATGATAATAAGTTTACTTTAATACATTAATTTTTAAGTTCCTATTAAAAATAAAGTAGATAATTTTTTTTCAGCATTGCATCTTACAGCTCGTTTGGGTTATATGCTTAGGTACTAATTATGCTAATCTTTTATGGATAAGGAAGGTTATATTTATAGGAAGTGTACCCACATTTGTGTGGTGGGAGAATGGAAAATCATTTAGGGAAAACCACCCTCAGTACACCTGACCAAGATTCAAACCTCAATCTCCTCATCATCGGCAGTCTAGTCTGCTGTGAGAATACTGCGATAAACCACGCGGCCATAGAAGCGGGTAGTAATTAAATATTAACACTTTTTCTATAGTACCTTTTTACCTATTTAAGTTTTTCTTGTAGTTGTGTTGGCCTAAACCACCAATAAGTTGTCTAAAAGCTCTAAAACAAACTCAAAATTGGAAAAAACTTTTCCTTTTTTTTTAAAATCTTGAAGAGCTTTAAGGACTCAAGGAATTCGAGGATTCCATTCCTAAAAAAAAATTATAAATGTTCATTGTGTACTGACCTATTAGAGTGAGGACAACTTCAAAACAAGCGAGCGGGTCATTCTGCAGCACCTTAACAAACGGGAAAACAAACGCTGGCAGGTATTTCACTTGCCCGAATAGTGTGGACCAATGGGAGAGACATGACAGTACTCTAGAACATTACACAACATTAAGTGTTACTTTCAAATCAATTACACTTCTTTAGAGAAAATATTTCAATGTTTGAGGTACATTTTGCTATAAATTGAGGAGAGGAGAGTAGAGTAAAGAGGAATATGGACAGTTCACACATTAAATTACTCTCACTGGACAAAGAGATAATAGCTTCTGCTTGCAGAAAATCGATCATTACTGCCCAATCTCCTGACCTAGGGTTCATTTTATCGAAACTCATCAAAGGGGAGTGTTAAACACTCAAAGCAAATTTCTAAGAGAGGGAAAAAACCTAAAAAAATAGGGAGACAAAATAAATAAGTAAAGAATAATAAGACCTATATATAGAAACATGTAAAAGAAATTATTAGTTGAAATTAATCAGAATATTTTGTATGCTCTAGAGCAGTGGTTTCCAAAGTGGGGAACGTGCCCCAATGGAGGGGCAAGAAACGCTTTTAAAAGAGGCGTGGATACATTAGAAAATAGCATTAAACACCAAAATAGAATTGAAGATTATTTTTATTTCTATCCCTTTTCCATGGATAAAATAATTATTTTTTGTTGCGATATTGGCAACACTGCTTACCAGTTATAATTCATTTATTAGTAGACCAAACAAAATAAAAGGCGCTCATGTGCATGCACGTGTTTATTTTCAAGCCCACAAGCCTTGAATTCGACCCCCGACTCTCCTCTCCACCCTCCTCCTCAACTATGACCCCCATGAAAAAAAACAGCATTGTTGACTTGAAGTGGAACTCAATTTGCGATGAGCTTTGTCGAACATCAAAACCGATAGTCAATAAATTATGAAACCAAAACAGTGACAATCATCACGCACAATTTCAGCCATTCTTTTGTACCATTATTCTGCCAGAGTTACATTGATTTCTGTACAAAATAAAAAAGAGAAAAACAAAACTTTTCAAAGATTATTTTTATAACAATCCCCATGAAATAGGGAAGATTTTGATAATCTACCAAAGGAAAAAGCCATTGAGTTGAAACTATGTTATCGAGATGCAGAGAATCTAAATCTTCATTTTACCTACGAATCTTGGATTCAAATACTATAAAACATGAACATAAGAGGTGAACGTTCCAATTTATCATTATGAACCGTTTCCAACCTGTTGCTGGGTCCGTTTAGTAAAATGCCTCCATCCCCCTCTGTGATTCTCCCACTTTTCCTCCTGCAGCCTCTTTCATTCTTCTCCTCTCACTTGCATACTCGATGCTACCTGTTCCTCTCATCTCTTCATTGGTCTCTCTTGCGGACTCTTCTCTACATACTTTCCAATTATTTACCTTCATTCGAATTTTGTTCATTTTTTTAAGTGTCACATTTTACTACAGTTCAAGCTATCTGCATATTTACACTAATGTAGTAGGAGTGAGGACGATATAATTTAGACAAAATGTACCCTCAATAGTGTGGAGAGTGGAAAACCACCTCACTCAGTACACTCGACCCTGATTCAAACCTCCATCTCTCCCCTCATCAAAAGTACAAGACTATTGTGATAGTGACGGGTTTGAGAATTCAACCATTGAAGCAGGTAGTTGTATGAATGGTCTCCACCACTCCTCGACAGCCGATCCTTTCCACAAAGTCATTATTTATTAGTAATTAATTTGTTTATTAAATATATAATAATAGTCCAACACCTTAGCTAAGTCTGTAGCATGTCTGCCTAGTGAGCTAAGAGTCCCGGGTTCGATTCCTGGCATGGCCAAAAAATTTATCATTGGTTAAATGTGGGTTTAATTTTCACATTGATAAATTAATGGCTGGGGACTGGATGTTGTGCATGTCCTAGAATTAAGACATATGAAGGAGGAAATACTTTAGGGATTTGGATGGTTATATTTATAGGAAGTGTACCCACATTTGCATGGAAAAAGAGTGGGAAATAATTTTAGGAAAAATCACCCTAAGTAAACCCAACCATGATTTGAGCCCCGATCTCCACGTCATCAGCGGGCTAGTCCAACACAAGAATGACGCCTTAAGCCATTCAGTCAATGAAGTGGATCAACATTGAGTTAAGTGGTAAAATAATGGCCCGGAGTTTGACTGTTGGGTTTGTCCTAGATTTATGTAGCGCTAGAGAAACTAATGAAAGTCATTATAGCATTAAAAAAAATTATTGAGTTAAAACTTAAAATCAACTTTTTTTGTAAATCTTGAAATTTTAATTCTTAAAAACACTGGCTATTCTTAGGGATCCAAGAATTCGGTGATATGATGGATATATCTATCCCTATTATCGCCTCTAAGCATTTAGGAGAAAGGGCCCCAACTACCGTTTTAAGTTCTTGATCAAAGGTCGGTTCTCCATGGGGTAGTCCTTCTCCACCAGCTGGTATGAGGGATGGACACCCCTGTTGACCAACCCGACAAACGCTGCCTGGTTCCTGGGAACCTCAAGGATGGTGCGCCAGATGAGGGGCCGATAAGACTCGGGATACTCGCCAAACTGCTTCAGGATGGGTCGAAGACGCTCCAAGGTCAGTTCTTCTTTGATCTGTCGGGCGAGGATTGTTAACAAAAAATGGGTTCAATTAAAGTGTTTCTCAGATTTTCTTTTTCTTTTTTTAAATGACAAGAATAAGCATTTTAACTTTCCTACATTTGTATGGTTTTATTCTCAAATTTTGAATTTATTCACATAAACTGATCAGTTAATTTAATTTTATTATTATTTATTTTTTAGTACTGCATCTTACTACCCACCGGCCATCAAACTATACACTATGTACTAATTATGATAATGGAAGGTTATAATTTAGTGGAAGTGTACCCACACTTGCATGGATGAATAATGTACAAACATTTAGGGAAACTCTCACCTCGGACACCTTACAGGGATTTGAACTCTGATATCCCCGTAGTCGGTAGTCCCAGTCTATTGTGAGAGAGGTGGGTCAGACAATTTGACCACCAAGCTGGGGGATAGCTCAACGGTCTGGGTTCTAGTTACAAGGTTCTTCCTATAGTTATATTGGGCTGAGAAACTAGCTTATATTCCAAATTTTAAAAATAATATAACTTTTGAATCTCAAAATATTGACAGCTTAAATACTCGATTTATGTTTAGCAATTAT
Source organism: Timema douglasi (assembly GCA_901482245.1). Taxonomy (NCBI): domain Eukaryota; kingdom Metazoa; phylum Arthropoda; class Insecta; order Phasmatodea; family Timematidae; genus Timema; species Timema douglasi. The sequence continues at coordinate 83,615 of CABEEJ010001154.1, read as the reverse complement.
ATATATGTTACACATAATGTGTGAAATCTGGACTGTGTCGATATTAGCCGAGATATGTTAGCATTATCAGGGTGTCTACTGGGTCATGAAAGTCACGAAAAAGTCACTTATTATAAAAAAAAGGTCACGAAAGTCACGAATTTTTAATATTTTGGTCATAAAGTCACGAAAATAATTTTAGTTTGATTTTCCCGCACATCGTAGAGGATAGTGCTCAAATCTGGACCCCCATTTTGTTTTTGATTTTTTTTTAATTGAAAATTGTTAAAAGTCATTTTTTAAAGCATGTAATGTATACTTCATAATGTTATTTACTATATAGATTTTATTTACACGAAAAAGAAAAATAATTGTGGAAGTTTTTTTTCCCAAAACATTACACTTTGGAAATTTTGAAAAAAAGTTGCCTAAACCGGACCCCTAATACAAAAAACCAAAATAACACTAAAAAGTATATAAGAAGAGACTAAATCAGAGAAAATATTATAGCATTTTAAAGTACACTTGTAATACATCAATGACAATTTTTAATACATAAAAAGATGTTAGTAATTAGTAGAATATAACAGTTTATTACTTCTACAATTCATTTTAGAATTAGTAAGTAGGCAGGCGAAAAAAGTCGCAAATATAAGTGTTTTTTTCAGCCCCTGCACATTCGACAAGGGCCCACAGCGAACACATTACGCACATGACCCAAAGTTCCCTTTAGTGTCATCCGAAAACTTGCCATCACAAAACGTACACCACACATTATTGTCTGTGGAAGGGGAAACTCCTGATGATGTACCGGAGGACACGCTTTCACCACATTCGCTGCTAGATTCTTCGACTTCTCTTTCAAAACTGAGGCGCTTTTTCACTAGCTCTTTCCCTTTCTTAACGTATGAAGGCTCTAGTGCAGGTGATGATCCACATTTCCGACCACGGTTGCTCCCGCGTCCACGACCACGATGAATCCCTTGTTGCTTTTTCGCTTGTTTGGCTTCCACCAATTTGGCTTTGTAAGGCGTAGATGTAATGACCGTAGAGCTGCAGGCCTTTTGTCCCCTTTTAGAGCTCCTCTTATGAATTTTGGAATGGGGGTGATGTCAAAAGGGCTGGTTTTAGAAGTCGTGGTAACTTCAGAATCTTCAAGAAACTGTTGTTTACTAGAAATTGTGGACAGAGTAACACCCCGAGCTGTTGAAGATGTTGATGGTTTATTTGGGTCAAACTCCAGCTCAATAACTTGTGGTTCGTCCTCAACACATTCTTCTCTGTTCTCTGGGAGGGTCAGATGATTTCTTGCTGTCTTTTCTTTTAACACAGATTCATAAAAAGGAGAACCTTGCTCTTTGTTGGCCTCTTCAATGTATTCAGCATCTGAAAACTGGTTTTTGTTCAAGGGGTAAATGCCTGTTACTTCAAATCCATTAATTGCTATTTGAGCAGTTTGGCATCTAATATAGGCTTTGCCAAACAGCTCCATTACATCAAAAGCACTGAGAGCACGTTCATTATGCCTTAACCACTGCCTGATTTCCTCGCTATAGTAGACTTTGAGAGGTCCCATGAAAGTCTTATCCAAGGGTTGTAACTTGTGTGAGCAGTGAGGTGGCAGTGAAACAATTGTAACATTGTTTTTTTTTTGCTAAGTCGATCAATTCAATATTTTGTGTGTGGCTGTAGTGACCATCCAAGAGTAACAGCACAGGTTTTTCCTTTGTAGGACTGGAATACTCGATGAAGTGTCGAAACCACTGCGTGAAAGAGTTGGTTTGGATCCAGCCTGAAGGGTGCGCTGCAAAAATTGTTCCTGGTGGAGCCCCCTTTTTTAACTGTTCACTCATATTTTTCCTCGGGAAAATTACTAAGGGAGGCACAAAAGAACCAGCTGCGTTCATGCAAGCAACAAATGTTATAAGAGCCCCGCGTTCTCCTGATGTCAAAGCAGCTACCTGTTTTTTACCTCGAAGGCCAATTACTTTTGGTACTTTTGACTGTACAATAGTAATACCACTCTCATCGACATTGTAAATTCTATCAGGAGTGAATTTATCCTTTTCGTAAACATCTTCAAGAAGCTTATAGAATTTTTGTGTGTTTTCTTTGCTAAAGCCAAGGGCCCTACTATAAGATGTTCCGGTAGGCTTCCTTTCCGACAGTTTGGTTTTGTGGCGTTTTAGGAAAAGACTAACCCACTTATTCCCAGCAATTTCATCCTTGAAAGGATGTGCAATGTTATTTCTCTCTGCCAGTTGTACGGCTATTCTTCGCAAGTCAGTGCGAGTAAGCCCCAAAAAAGATGCCTCCATAGCAAGACAATACCGAACCAGTTCTTCTTCAATATCTTTACCCAAAATTGTAGGCCTGCCTCTATTTGTTTTTGCTGCTTCCTCAGGTGTTCCGTACTTGATGTTAGACAACCTCATAAGCGTTGTTTTCGGTACACTAAACTGTTTACTGGCCTTCTTCCATCCCATCTGCTTTTTTCTAACTGCGTCAATTGCTTTTGTCATGTCAGACGTACTCCACTTTCTTTGATTAGTCTTCCCCATATTATTCTCTTGCAATCTGCAACAGTTTGCAATGAATAAGAGTGTGAAAGAAAATAAAAGGAGACTTTGAGCATGAAAAATAGGGGGTCCGGTTTAGGCAACTCAAAGGGGTCCGGTTTGCGCGACCATATACTACGTTTTCGATAACCAATAAATTTTTAACCAAACGTCCAAACAAAACAGTTATGTAATAAAACTCAAGCCTTAACATTACCATTTAAGACTATATATACGTCGAAAGGCTTACCTGCCAATATTCAAGAAAAACGAGGAAAAAAATGGTACACTTAGAAAACTTTGTTCACTAGGAAAACAAGTAATGGTGGATTGTCAAGCAACAAGTGAAGCGGGTGACGCACGCGCTTTGCTGCAGAGTGGTAGAACCCTAAATTAATAGTTAGGCTTGGTCTTGGTAGAGATCAGGCGAATGCACAGCCAGGAGACCGGGGGTCCGCTTTAGGGGGAGGGGTCCGAATTTGGGCACTTTCCTCTAACAACGTGAATGCTTCAAAGATAGCACTATCCACTACAAGTGATGGCACGCGCCAGTCTGAAGTTGCCTGATTGTTTTGTTTGTGATTCCAACGACAAAGTTAACGTTCGCCATCTTGTATTAAATTTTAATGTGGCGTGTTACTTGTCTCGTAGAGTGTCTGAGTGCATTATGCTGTGTATGTGTCTACATATAATGGTTTTCGAGTGAATAAATTTGAATTCAGGTTTTGTAGATGATACGGGAAAATACCAGGACATTTTCTACACAAACCGTGTGTTCATCTGTGTAGTGGATCTGGATCAAGATGTTGGCGGCAGTTATCAATTTTTTACGCTTTCATTGATCTGACTGTAATTTGAAGGCGGTGTAAAATGCATATTATAATTTCAAATTAACTTTGGCAGCAAATAGCAATCGTTTTCGCAGTGAAATATGGCGTATTTTTTATAAAATATAAAATATTATTAGTGTTAATATTTGATCCTTGACATAATTCATTTAATTTTAAAGACCATTCATCAAAACAGTTGAAATTTACCAATTTTTAAAATTATTTTTGTTGTCTTATGGGAACATAAAATATTAGGCCTAAACTATTTTTAATCCTGTGTTGCGAAAAAAATCCATAATTTTTTTTGGGGTCATTCAAAGATTTTATGTGTGAAGTTCAAGCTAATCTGTTAAAAGATGCCTGGTAAATGTTCGTTCAAAAGAGTTTTGGCTGACTGTTGAAGAAAATAAATACTCAAAGTGGTTGCGCCCTGTTGAAGATGACCAGTATAAGGCTTATTGTACATTTTGTAAATCAAAATTTGATATAAGCCACAGTGGGTTGAATGGAGTGAAAATTCATGGAAAAGGTAAGAAGCATTTGGAACTAGCCTCTGCCCTACTCCAAGGTAAGCAAAAAACGCCCAGCTTTATATCTTCTGAAAAAGTTGGATGTAAACAGCCAGAACCGACAAAAGAATTATTACCTTACACAAGTAGGCCTACTTCTGAAAATGATGTATATTTGGTTGCAGCTTTGTCTACATTAGTTGTTTCATCTTCCTCATGTCTTGGAAGACCTTTAAGTAAATTTTGTGTAAATGATGATACCTTGAAAGCGGAGATGTACAATATAATATTCGACCATTTACCGAAGGAATTTTTTTTGCACCCAGTCTTACTGCCCGTGAAGGTATTTTGTAGTCAAAAAAGGTCACCAAAAAGTCACGAATTTTTGTTCCTCTAACTGAGTAGACACCCTGATTATCCAAGTGCAGTGGGTAAAGTCAGAAATAGAAAGTAATTTTTCTCATTTACAACATTATCTGGATGATATCGACACTAGCCAGCAAGACTTGGATAATGTTGAATAATATTTGTAAAACTAAGCAAGTTTCAATACGGATTTTATTTTGTAACAATGTTTCGAAATCAGACAAGAAATTGGATACTAGCAGTGCACTAAAATTCAAAATGCCTCATTTTCTGCTTAAATTTCTACCAACCTAATCTAGCTTATGCTATCCTAACTTAAACTAATCTAACATAGCCTAAGCTCATCCAACCTAACCTAGCCTCAACCATAGAAGTTTCCACTATCCAAGTGTGAGTGAATAACATCAATATTATCTGGATAAACTTCGAAAAACATTATCCAATCACCTCTCACTCAACATTATCCACATATTTTGGATAACGTCAACATTATATGGATAGTAATGACCTTATCCAGGTTCGGACTTTACCCGTCGCACTTATATTCTTAAAGCTATTATTGTTTCCAACCTGTGGCCTAGGTCAATTTTTTGCTAAGGTCATATATTTTCCACTACCAGCCTGTTAGGTCTGTTGTAGCATCATATGCCTTATAATATAACTTAAGAATTGGACAGGTACAACAACCGGTCTCCAGCTGTTAATTCATCACTATGAGAGGGTAGATCCACATTTCACCAGTGATACATTTTCTGGCCATGCAGGGAATGATATCAGGGACCCTTAGCTCAGTAGATAGACACACTACCGAGTGAACTAAATAGACATGCCATCGGATGAACTAAGGAGTTGAACTACATAAAAGACAATCAAACTAAATGTGTGGCTTCGCACTTGCTTATCCACTTGCGCCAATTGGCGCTGCAGTGAGGTTTGGTTACGGCGTGGCGCAGGTGGTTTCTTTGTGGGAGTGGTGCTTCTCCTTGCCTCCTCAACCCTCTCTACAGGGGTGTCATCTGGCAGAAGTGATGAGCCTTTATCTAGCAGGCGTGAGCCATGATACACGTTCACCTCGCCAGAGTGAAGGACCGCCGCCACGTACTTGCCGTTACTGCTGCACGTGAACCTACCTGGGTTATCAGAAAAAAAAATTATAGTGGAGAGTTATAGTTCACTTCCATTTTATGAATGGATGGAATTAACACTTCAAAAAGTGTCATATGGGTATTTTTTCCAGTCATCAACGTCAAGTGATTTATTTAATATAATTTGATAACCTTTTTTTAATTTGGCCTATTTAGTACGATAAATTTTAATTAATTTTACAACAATATTTATTGTGAATTATTTTGCACCTCTACATAAATAGCTACCAACAATTTATAAATTCATTAAATTGCATAAAACATAATATTTATTCCTGTGAACAAATTTAAAAAAAAACTTAAGTGCGATTAGGATGGAAAAGGGGGGAGGGGTTGCTTATTTTTACTTACAAAAGGGGACATGCTTATGTAATACTTGAACTACCCCCTTAAATAAAAGTTTATAAAAAGGTGTCTAGCGAAATTTCAACAACTCACTCATGGTGCAGCCAGGCGACAGGTTGATGTCGAGCAACACAGAGGTATCTATGTCCAGGAAGTGGAGATTACAGCTCGTCGACAACAGACCCAGTATCTGGACAGAAATATATGAATAAGTTGTCATCAACATCCTCATCATCATGAATCATTTCCAGACTGTGATCAGGTCAGTTTAGTAGTAAAATGCCTCCATCTACTTTTGTACTTCCAACATTCATCCTCCTTTATTTGCTTTGGTTATTCTACTCATGGGACCAAATAACTCAAAACACAGATGGTAGGTGAATGATTTTTTCAGAAATTACCCTTTCAAGTTTAATAAAGAAAGAATCTAGAACATTCAAAGGAAACTTAATCCCTCCTCCCTTTTCTAATCTGGTTATTAATTAAAGATGGGACCCTCGAAACTTTGAATATCTCAAATCCTAAGGATATTAAGGATTCAAGTATTTGAGAATTAAGGTTTCGAGAAAATATTGGATTTAGGATTCAAATAGTTAATTACCTGCTTCAGTGTCTACATGGTATAATGCGCTACTCTCGCAGTAGACTAGACTACCGATGATGGGAAGATTGAGGTTCGAATCTCGGTTGGGTGTACTGAGGGTGGTTTTTCCTAAATGGTTTTCTAATCTCCCTCCACGCAAATGTGAGTAAACTTCCTATAAATATATGTCCAAATCCCTAAAACCATTAGTGTAATTAGTACATAATAATATAAACCGAACGGGTAGTAAGACGCAGTGATTAAAAGAATTGGTTTAAACTGGTTTTAGAGCTCCTATACTGCCATGATGACCTGGCGGTCTAGAGGTAAGGTGTCACACTTTTGTACTGGGGGTCCGGAGTTCATTCCTCAGTCTTGACACAGATTTTTCCGGTGGCTAAACCCTTCCTTCACCTCTGACGAGACGTGTATTAATCACAACTTGTGAATGTGTGGAATACCAGGCCTCCACCGTGGTTCAGATTCCACGTTAAACTGTAGGTCCTCCATTTCAGCTATCATCCTACCATTACACATTAGTGTAAAGTGCATATAACCCAAATGGGTTGTAAGACACGGTTATAATAATATCATCCTATACTGGCTGTTGGTGGTTCAAAACCACCACAATTATAGGGCAAGCTTAGCAACCAGGCCCCATACTAGTAACTGAATGTATGAATGTTATAAAAAATTGATTATAAGGGGGGGAAAATAACATCTAGTAGCTATTTCTATATTCTATTATTCCATTATATTTCTATTTCCTCTGAGATTCATAATTTTCCTCACGATTTGGATTCTAATTAGAGATTCAAAAGTAGAATGAAGATTCAGATTCGTAAAATAGTGGACTCAACTAGAGATGTAAAAAAGTATTGATACTTTACTAATATCGAAATTTTCCTTTTGATACTAATATTTTTTTACTCGATACCTTTTTTCCGATACTTTTACTGATATTACTACTCACACTCCAGTATCGGATCGGTATCGAAAGAAACAACTTTTTCGAGCTTCACTCATGCTGGGATTAAATGTTTACTAGGGTGGAGTGTGGAAGAAGAACAAATGACACTATTTCTCAATCCTCACTCATTTTCTGAATGACAAGCAAGATGAAACCTTATCATTCAGTCGCTTCTAGCTCATCATAATGCATAGCAGTTCTTTCATCTTTGTTTATCAATACAACCGGATGCCTGAACGGGCAACGGGGCGAGTAGCAACCAGTCTAATTAATACCCCTTCTTTTATCAATGAGCACGGTCATCACAAGCTAAACAAAATAATCTGCTGTAGAGATCAATCATTATTTTCAGTATTTAAATAAATATGAAGATAAAATTATAATGCAAAAGTTGAAATTGAAATGACTAGATAAAAAATATTTTTCCAAATTAAAATTTCGATGCCGATACTTAATGTTATCGATAGTTTTCTTCAGATACCTTTAATGAGTATATTGTATAGGATCAATACTTTTCCTCTCAGGTCAATGGTGCAGGTGATCTGGTCTCTTGGCACCACATCGGCACCTGGGTTGTTTGTGGTTACTGTACCCCCGCTGCCAAACATTAGAAACATAACACTCGGACTACCAAGATTTGTCAAAATGTCCTTCTAACTGCTAATGGACTCACCTCATCCTGGGATCAACAACACTCACAATCCTCCTCCTCCTAGCATCATGCACAGTGGTTTCCAACCTAGGGGTCATGACCACACTCAAGGTCGTGTGTGTTTCCGGTGGGGTCGCAATAATTGTTGAAGCTATAATATTTGTCACATATGCAGCAGAAATATGGACAGTGAACATACGAGAGACTAGGAAGGTGGAGTCCATGGGAATGTAGTTTGTAATTAGCATGTTAGTTGTCACGAGGAGAAACAATATTAGGAATAAAGTTATCCGGGAAATATTGGGGGTACAGGGAGTACATGAGATAGTAAAGGAAGCAAGACCGAGATGGTATGGGATGTAATGAAAATGGAAAAAGAGAGGATACCGAAGAAAATGTTGGAAATAAAGTATGTGGGAAAAAGAACGCAAGGGAGGCCAAGAAAGAGAAGGGAGGAGCAGTTAACAGAAGGTGTTCAAGTGAGAAGAGGATATTAGAATATATTAAAGGAGGAGTAATAGTGGAAGGCTAGAGGGAGGTATTTTACTAAATTGACCTGGCCACAGGCTAGAAACAGTTGTTGTTGATGATGATAATATAGCTTTTTTATTTTTAGCACCACATCTTGTTGTGTCTTACTACTCGTTCAGGTTATAAGCTAGCTTTATATTTACTTTTTAAAATGATTATAACAATTATAAGAAGGTATGAAATTCAAATAGCAACGCAAGTGGTTAAAATGATTTTTTTTAAATAGTGAGTTACTGTTTCCCGTGTTCACGTGAGTGGCGCTGCTAGCATAACTTTCAAAATGCCTGCTGGTATCGTTGATTCTCATTTGATACTTCTTAGTCATATTTTTATAATCATTATATAAGCAATTTATGAATATTAAATCAAGCAGGTGGACTTAACGATATGCTCATTTGGTTTGTTGGTGATAAGGTCAGGATTCAAATTTTTAATAAGAGTAATTGAAGCGACTATTTTCTAATGGTTTCCTCCTTCTCTCTAAACCTAAATAAAGGTACATTTACTTTTAATTATAACTACCTCACAAGTGTAATTAAGTGCGGGTAGCCGGGACAGGTAGTAAGATTCAGTGAAAACAATAATTTAAAGATTAATATATGAGCACATGTAAATCATTAAGAGATTATGATCTCAAAGACAAAAACAGGGTTAAAATCTTGTCAAAGGTTTGAAACCAATGATGTACTAATAATGAGTGAGGCTTTTAACCTATCAAATAAAAACTACCAACTTTGTTGGCCCCGCCATCGAACATCTGCGGCAGGAACTGAATATGTCTGACTCCGCCCATTCCCTCGGGCAACTGTATCAACTTTTTCACCGTCCACGTGTCCAGCGCAAACACCACCAGGGACGAAGTGTGGCCGCCAATCACCATTGCACGACCATTCCTTTGCAGAGGAAACAAGTCACAGGTATACAAGAGATGGGATACTCAAATCCCAATAAACTTGAATCTTTAAGTATAATTGAGATTCAAGCATTTGAGAAAATATTGTATTTGAGATTAGATACGGCTTAGTGGTGGTTCAGAATCTATTATAATTATAGGATGAACTCAAAACCCAGGCCCCAGACCAGTAATTTATCACCTAACTGAATGTATGAATGTTATAATGAATGTATTACAATAAAGAATGTTAACATTTAGTTACTATTTGTATTTTATGTTATTTTATTATTTTCATTCCTATTTCTTCTTATGTTCAAAAAATTTTCTCAAGATTTGGGATTCGTAAAATAGTAGCTTCGACCCAACTCTAAACAAAATACCTAGTAAAGGCGATGGATTTCAGGTGGTGACTCTTCCAAGCGTCGGGTATAATCTGCTTCACGCACTCAAATGTTTCGAACTTCCAAACATTCATGGCATCGTCTTGGAAACAGGCCAGCACGTAGTCGGACACCGGCATGAACATCACCTGGTGGCCAGGCGAAGTTTTAGTTTAGAGGAGGATTCCAAAGAGAGCCAATATAAATCAGGAAAAATAATAAAATCGTAATTTTCAATGTAAAAATTGCCTGTGATAAATACATTTTCAGTCAACCATTATGAAACTAACTTTCACCAAATATTTAACCTACAAAATTTAATTAGACATGCAAGAGCAATTAATTGAACAAAAATAAGCTGTATTCTTACTAAACAGGTTCCAATGATCATAATTTGAATATCATCATCATCATCAACTGTTTACAAAGTCCGTAACAGTGTCAGTTTAGTAAAATGGCTTCATCTCCCTCAATACTTACACCATACTTCCCCTCTCACTTGCACATTCTCTGTTATCTGCTCCTCCCAACTCTTTATATGTGCGTGTGTGCGTGTGTGTGTGTGTGGTTTTTTTGTCTAAGAAGTTTAAACAATACTCCAATTTTCATAAGAAAGGCCTTTTAGAAAATCCAAACATATTTCTTTACATCCAACATTGATAGCATTTTATTAGATTATTATTGTTATTTTATAGGTTTTGATAATATCTATCAAAAGTGACCGCTGCACATCACATGACTTGACATATGAATACATGAAAGTAGATCTAGTAACAGTACTAAATGTAATAGGCTCTTACAATGTAAATTGGGCTGTACTTTATATTTCTATTAAAATAAACTACAGTTATGTTTACCAAAGTTATAGTGTTAAGCCAAATTAGTATGGAAAGAACAGTGAACCTAAAAGCTAAACTTTTAATGGAAATTAAAGTCAATTCACTAGCAAAAAAAATCTACATTGCTTTAGCTTGCAATCAAGCTATATCGACTGAGCAGATGCCGCTGTTAGCAATGATAATGATGGCATTTGTGGATATAGGGTGTCATGTGGTCAGCACAATGAATCCTCCAGCCATTTATCTCAGTTTTCTACACCAAAGCCACCACTTCTTTTTTCAAATAGTTCTTCATTTGTTCTCACGAGGCTCAGTTTGGCCCTGTTTCAAACGCACTTCTTCACAGAAAAATTCTGGAAGCACCGGGGATCAAACCCGGTACCTCTGGATCTTTAGCCAGGAACTCTGACCTCTACACCAGAGGCAATATTTCACTAGTAAAATATAACTAAACCTTTCATTCATAAAATTACAAAGAACTCATGTAGCCATATTTACATTTTATTTACTTGAACATATAAATTTGTAGATTTTACTTAATATTAATAATCTAGTTATTGTTTAGACAAAGTTTTAGGCCTATAATTTTTTTTTGTCAAACAATATTCAAAAACAAATAAATACAATTTAGTTTAAAATTAGAATTTGTATTCAATTTTAAATCTTTTCATTAAATGTTGAATTTGGATTTAAATCAAAAAAATTCTGATTTGGAACAGATTTGAGTTTGTAAGCAAAGATTTGGATAATATTCATAATTGAAACTCTTGGATTCGTAGAGGCTTGCAATTTCCAAGAGCAATCTGATACCATGCCCGTGGCACAATCTCTTAAGCCAAATTCTTTATCGATTTTTTTTTTCCTCGCTACTTGCATAATTTCAACAGTTGGGAGCAAAACTGACCTGTTTGATGGCCACGTTGGTGTGCATGGTGAGTTTATGCGCCTGAGTGAGTGACTCCGAGTCCCAAATTATTGCCTCTTCGCTGGATACGGTCAGACAGTACCAGCCTCGGCACGAGAAGGACACTTGTTTGGCCGGGAGAGTGTGGCCTACAAGGCTGCCCATTATATCACCCGTTTCTGTAGACATATGACAAAGAGGGTGGGACTTACAATCAATCTCAAGACGATTTGTCCCCGAGAAAAGTGGTCATTCATCAATCATCATAAACTGTTTCCAGCCTGTGAGTGGGTCATTTTGGTAAAATACCTCCATCTGCCTCTGTCCTCCCACCATATTGACAACTAAATGATAACAACTCCTTTTTCCACTTAGGCTTCCTCCATCACTCACCAATCTTAATTGCTACCCACTCTATCATATGCCTTCTCCACACCCATAAAAACTATTATCGAGTTTTTTCCAAATTCATACCTTCTTTCCATAAGCTGTCGTAAGGCAAAGATCAAATCTATTGTAGACCTTTGTTCTCTAAATACGTGATGTTCCTCTCTCCATTTGCCTTTTATAATTGTTATCAGAGCTCTAAAACCAATTTAACTTGAAAAATTATAATTTGGATTTGAATTTTTAATTCAAAATTTTCTCGAATTCTAAAATCTCCTTAAGGATTTAAGAGATTTGACGGTCCCATCCCTAGTATTATTAATGTTTACACTATATTATTATTATTATTAGCACCGCGTCTTACTACCCATTCGGGTTATACACACGCTAATGTGCAATGGTAGGGTGATTGTGAGATGAAATGAAGGACCTACAGTTTAACGTGGAATCCAAACCACGGTGGAGACCTGGCATTCCTCGTTTACACTATAGATGTCAATTTATCTCTATCCTGTGTTAAAATAATGTTTAGTAACTGAAATTGTTATTAAACTCATTATATGTCATATGTCAAATTTAGTGAGATATTTCTAATATTTTCAATATATAGCAAAATTCTCTTCTTCCTTTGAAATTTTTCGAAGATACAAAGTTTATTGTGGATGTAAGTTGAAGTGAAGGAGATTTGTGTTTCAACGTTGACATTTCAAAGCTTCGCACTACTTATAAATTCAAATAAATCCAAAAAAATAATACCTGTGTTGATGAAATTTAAAGCCCTATCAACCGTCCCTAGAAGTAGCGATGCGCTCTTGTGTGGGGAAAAGGCGATAACAGTACAGATTCCAAGATTTGGAAGGAGCCAAAATCTAAGAATAAAAAAATAAACATGAATAGAATGAATATAGTGAAAAATAATTTAAAATCTTATATATTGTATTTTAGGTACTTCAAAACATTCATCAAAATAATGTAGCTTATATGACTCAAGCTACTAAGTTGTCCAGTGTCGGTTCAGAAAATATAAAGTAAGTGAAAGTTAAAACTACAAACCCTTTCAATGAGTGAATCTAAATTTTCTGGATGCCAGCCTCTCTTAAAAAGAAAATTGTCATTACATCTCACTACCTGCTTGAGTTATATGCATATGTATTAATTACACTGATGTGTTAGGGATGAGGAAGGTTTAATTAAAAGTTTAAATGCAGGGAGAGTGGAAAAATATTTAGTAAAAAAAACCTTGAGTTCTCACATGACCGGAATTTAAACTTCGATCTCCCAGTCATCGACAGTCTAGTCTATTGTGAAAGTCGTGGTGGGAGGAAGTAAGGTGAAACCGTCCGACCCCTATAACCCGTCCGTTTCTGCGCACAAAATCAGCTTAGGGGACTCGCTTTACTGTGAGCATTGCATGCTGTGGCACATTCTCAAGTAAACCTTAAATTTCAACGATATGCCTTATATAAATCACTACATAATAATGAAGAAGTATGTAGTAGAGATATTTTAGAATATTTGTAGCAATTATAATATGAGTGTGAAATAATGAAATTACATATATTTTAATACTACTATTCAAAGTGATCAAACTTGTTAAACTCATCAAACAAGGAAAATTAAAACAATAGATAGATATTTTATTAATCAAATTATGATGCACACATTAAAGAGCATTTGTTTCAATAACTCAATCAATATTAAATTAAATTATGAATTTCAAACAAAATCCTTAACTTTATTTAACCAATAAAGCACAAGAAAAACTACTATTATTTACAACATAAAAAACACAAAATATAAAATGTAACTAAGAAAAGCAAAATACATTTAAAATATTTCAAACAATTATAAACACCTACTTTATAACCGCAATATTAAGACCACGTCTATTATCTCTTGAGTTTTTTTAAATCTCTGATTGGAAATTACTATTTTTTCTTTTTCATATAGATATAAAATTATGCAATAGTGAAAATTTTCATCCTCGAAATTTTGATAAATCTTTGTGTTTAATATGTCCAAATAAAAGAATAAAAAAATTGTAGCTTACAATTATGTATGTCCCTGGGTCTTTATCCTAAAATATTTAATGAATTTTATTCAAACTTGAAATTGATATTTAATATGCCTATACCTCTGAATTTTTATCCAGACGCTAGCTCTTAAATTATGAGTAATTCCCTGAAAATTGATATGTTTAAATTTCAAATTTGTTTACAATGAATATTTAAAGAGTGTTTACCTGACAATATACACTATATATTTGTTTTTCAGATAAAAATTCCTTTATGGGCAGTTTACTAATGATTAATAACTCATTTCTTCCAAATGGTTTTATCTTTCTGCATTTTTGTGAAGAATATGGTAAAATATGACATTGCAAAGACTTCTGAAAGTCTTCTTCAGCAAATTGATCAGAACAGATTTTGGATGGATGAAAATGTTATAATTAGCTTAGAAGAAATAGCCTAATTTAAACAAGACATAATTTTATAAATAAAAAAAAATAAAAATAGATATGAATGAAGGGAAAAATATTAAATTATTTTAAATATTTTAACAAGACTCTTAAAAATCATAAAAAATATTAATTCAGAAATTTTACATTCTTATTTTCACTCCATGTTCATCTGGGCTAAACGCATCTATTTACACATAATATGGATATGAGAAATGTAAAATTTAGAAGAAATATACCCTCAATTAAATATGAAGGGGGAAAAAAACATTTATGAAAACTCACCCTTATCACATTCAGCTGAGAATCGAATCTAGACCTCCCCGATCACTAGCAAACAGTATATTAGCTTGATGATTAGGCTAAGTCTACGTGATCACATATGCGTGTCAAACTAAACAATCAAATCACTTGGTACATCAATGACAGGGGTTTCCAACTTAACTATGACAGGTCACAGTTGAATCCCCGAGTCTAGTGGTGGACAACAACATATCAGCTCATTTTTGTCATTCTATGCATTGTTGGAAATATTAATTATTATATTGCATGTCCAAGATTTTAAAATACTGACAGCTAAAGTATACAAATTGTAACAATGGCAGAAAAACAACAACAAATTAATATACTTGAATTAAAACAACAAAGTAGAGAAAAGTCCTATTAATAAAATACAAGCTACACTTTAATAATACATTTGGAGTTTTAATCTAATCTTTTTGTCCACTTTTATGAGAAAAAAAAGCATTAAAAATTATCCATCCACCCGCATCGTTGGGAACATGTAGTCTTCAGTATCAAAATTCTTATCTAGTTTGGTTTGTCGATGACAGGGTGATTGGGGCTCAAATACCAACATGGTTTGCTTACAGTGTTGTTCCTAAATGGTTATCCATCCTTCCTCCAAGTCAGTTTCTACCTTATTAGTATAAATATGTGGATTTACAGAACAGGTAAAAAGATGAGGCTCACATTATTTTTTTTTATAAATACAGGTCTATTTATGCTAATAAAATAGTGGAACTTGCGCAAAAATACTAACAAAATTAATGAATATAATCATAATACCCGATTCAGTTGTCAAATCCTGTGAGTGGGAAGAGGGTCCATTCCTAAATGGTTTTACCCTCTCCCTCCATGCAAATAAGGGTACACTTCTTATAAATTCAACCAACTTTGCCCCTAGCATATTTGCATAGTTAGATATGCATACAACTACCATGTGCAAAAGTGGCGCCTAAGACTTGTTGACCAACTGTCATCCCCAACCGCGTCTTCGGGTGTAGCGGGTTGCATCATTCAAAGTGCAGTCTCCTGGTGACATTGGTGGCTAGGCACCGGTCCCGTGGGTCTAGTGGGTGGGGGTAAGGAAGGGAGATGGGGGAGAAAACGTATGCTGGTTGTGGGGTGGCTAGGACTTGCAAATGATAGCCATCAGGGCTTAAAGGGGAAATTGGGGTAGGTGGAGGTCAGGTGGTTGGTGAGAGGAGAAGATGAGGAGAGGAAATAGCTACCTCAGGGAATTTTGAAGGTGTTGGGGCAAAGTTGAGTCTGGGGGTTCGGGTGTGACCGTCAGGGTGGTAAGAGAGGGGCCCTCAGGTGGAGTACTCTTTGAACGAGGATGTGCTCTTCAGGGTCTTGCTTTGGTGGGCTTTGCCGGAGCGGCGGGTGTATACCATCTCGTGGAACTGCCGATCACGAGGACCAGCTGATGGTGAAAGTCGAGGGGTATAAGGAGGGAGCCCCGGCAACACGGGTGTTGCGGTGGGCGGTAGGAAGTAGTCCTGGCAACGTGAGTCGCGGTGGGAGGTAGGAGCGGTGAAAGGAGTCCCAACAAAATTGCTCTTTAAAAAAAAGACACTTTATTTTCTCTTTTGTAACAGTGGTTCGCCAGGGTGGGTCACCACTGAATCGGCTCTAGAATTCACCGTGTTATATACCCTCCGCTGCTTCCTGGCCTTGTCCAATAAGATAAAAGGGAGCTTCCCATTGGTTCGGGAAAACGTGAGTGATAATGGCCGCCAAGCGAGCCAATAGAAAGTGGAGTTCTCTTTGGCGCTGACTACAGTAGGGAAAGCGTCACGGACGGCTTAGAGAACATGGACTGTGGGCCGGTCCAGGCAGTAGGGAGGGTGGTTGGAGCGGCCGGTGCAAGTGCGGAGGAAAGATACAAAGGCCGACTGAACAGTGAGGCACAACACCCTGAAGCGGGTCAACCTCCATATATATTATTTTTATATAATAGCCTATGTTTTGATACAAGCATTCTTCAATATTTAAATATAATAGAACAATTAAGAGTAGAGCCATCTGCATTTATATGGAAAGGGGATGTGTAAAATGTATCATAAATATATTCAGCTGAGACTTGAAGCTTTACCTATCCATCACTAGTGACCCAGTCTATTTGATGCCTTAAGGTCTCCACTTACTAGACCCGATAGTAACAGGACCTGAGGCTCACCACAGACATGTAAGATAAAGTCAACGCCCATTAAAGAGGATTATGAAAGTATTGTTTGCATTTTGCTGGAGGTGCTACGTGATCGAAACCAGATTGCCTGCTATGCCAGTCAGTAATCAGTTAGCATTCATCAGAATGTTTTCTTTCGTAACTAGATGTGGTGTTGGCTTGCAAAATATGTTACTAGGACTATGACATTAAGTAATTTCTCTACAGAATAAATGGCCATGTTTGATACTATTTTGGGCAAAGAAGAACATCGTATTTTAAAAAAAAAAAGTTGTATTTGATTCAAGAAACTTTAAGAAAGCGAAAAACCGAAGACAAATTTTGGAAGCTATATAAATTGCTTAGTGATGGTGAAGAAAAAGTCCACCGGTATTTCCACATGACGTCCTGCAAGTTCAATGACTTGTTGAGGAAAATAGAAGACGCCACTTGCAAACACGGGCTCGGTAACATCACATGACCAGTGTGATCCGTCTCTCATCCAGCAAAACATTCTGGCCGAGAATTCATGGCAAGTTTTGAATGGTACAGGCCGGGCCGTGATGGGCTTAATTCAGGCCGGTAGGCATTGTTTCGTATAAATTCATACAAAGAATAATTTTTTGCAAGTGTTGGTCCAGGTCTAATGAATGGAAACCTTGGTATCTTGAGCCACTTGACCACCAATGCAAGTCTGTTTGCATACATTCAGAATTTAACTCAATATATATATTATTTATATATACGAGGTATGGCTATTAAATAACCGGACTGAAGCCATAACACTTTATACGTCACCAATTACAGCAGAAGTTTTATCGCCTTCAATGTACTCCCCTTGGCGATCCCTACACCACTCCATACGATGTTTCCATTATTGAAAGCAGTGTTGGAAGTTCTCTTCTGTCAGCTGGTTGAGAACCTCGGTCGCTTTTGCTTTAACCGCTTCCACACTTTCAAATCTTGTCCCCTTAAGCGCCAACTTGACCTTGGGAAATAGAAAAAAGTCACAGGGGGCAAGGTAAGGCAAGTACGGTGGATGTTCCAACACGGTTATGCTGTATTTTGTGAGGAACGCTTTCACAGACAAGGCAGAATGGGCTGGTGCATTGTCTTGGTGAAGGATCCAGGACTTGGTCTTCCACAAATCGGGTCTTCGTCTTCTCACACGCTCACGCAGGGCCGTCAGAACCTCTATGTAGGAATGTTGACTGACCGACTGACCCTCAGGTACCCAGTGAACGTAGACAATGCCACGAATGTCGAAAAAGACAATCTTCATTGCTTTGAATTTGGATTTGCTCATCCTGGTTTTTTTTGCCTTGGCGAGTTTGGGCTCTTCCAATGCATGGATTGCCTCTTTGTTTCGGGATCGTAAGTAAAAAACCACGATTCATCACAAGTAATCACCTTGTCTAACAAATCTGGATCAGTGGCGATGTTGTTTAGGATGTCAGTACAAATGTTCTGTCTTGATTCTTTTTGCTCGGGAGTGAGGAGTTTCGGCACAATTTTTGCGCAAACCTTCCGCATGTTAAATGATTCATGCAAAATCTGTCGAACACTTTCTTTGTCGATTCCTGTCATTTCAGCAAGCCCTCGGATGCTCAGACAACGATCAGCGCGGATTAATTTACCAATTTTTTCAATGTTTTCGTCCGTTTTTGACGTTGAGGGCCGTCCTGGGCGCCGATCGTCTTCAGTCATTTCACGCCCTTCTTTAAACCGTTTAAACCACTCAAAAACTTGTGTGCGGGATAAACATTTATTCCCGTAGACTTCTTTCAACATTGCATAAGCTTCTGTGGCAGTTTTCCATAACTTAACAAGAAACTTGAGGTTAACCCATTGCTCCGTCTGACCACTTGGAATTTTTCCGATGCGCCACTAGTGCGTAGACTAATTCAATCAACTTCTACAGTCAAACTGAGCGACCTACTGGCTTGTCTAGCAAGATCAGGGTGGGGGAAGGACCATCAGACCCAGTCATGTTCAAACATGTTGTGGCACGTTTGCAATTTGCTAGGAGCAGCATCAGTCCGATTATTTAATAGCCACACCTTGTATGAATAATACTACAGCCAGCCTGACTTATTCAAATCATAATAAGATTAATTATACAAGCAGGTTGATCATGGTTAGAAAATTAAAATTCTGGGTTAGTCCAGTTTGAAATCATTTACTGCACCCTTATCCGACAGGTCCAAACCCAAAATTGTGTATCGTATTCCTTATGTCAAAATATCCTATGTACTCAATTGAACAAATCAATAAATCTTTATAAATGAATAATGCTTTTCTTAAAATAATTCTGGCTATAGTATGCATCTTTCAAATGGAATAAATATGCTTTTCTTTTAAACTTGACATTATTTAAATTCATTATTATTACGATTTAACAATGATATATGAAATAAAGTGCATTGGTCAAAAACAGTTTGTAATAAATAAAATGATATAGTATTAGGAAATTGGTAGAGCACAAATAAAATTAAAAACACTAACACATAATTACACACATTTCGATATTTGGATGTTGTTATAGCATCTTCCTCAGGAAGTAGTAGTAATTAGACACAGTAACAGTCTAATTACTACTACTTCTTGAGGAAGATGCTATAATAACATCCATTTTATAATAAAGGAAATTGATAAAACTAAAGAAAAAAGAAAAATCAACTACTAAGAATAAATTTGATGAAGAAAGCCCACCTAGGGAAAGAGGAAAAATGTGGGAAGAGTCCAATGCACAAAGGTGACATCTTCTTCCTTTCTTCTGACTTCTACTATAGAAGACAGAAGAAAGGAAGAAGATGTCACCTTTGTGCATTGGACTCTTCCCACATTTTTCCTCTTTCCCTAGGTGGGCTTTCTTCATCAAATTTATTCTTAGTAGTTGATTTTTCTTTTTTCTTTAGTTTTATTAATTTCCTTTATTATAAAATTATCTAGCCATTGGGCCAACTCATTTTTTAAACATATAATAACATCTAAATATCAAAGTGTGTGTAAATATGTGTTAGTGTTTTTACTTTTATTTGTGCTCTACCATTTTCCTAATATTCTATCATTTTATTGATTCACCAATGAAGAATTATGAACAAACCAATTATAAATTAATTTTCCCCTCAGTAATTAATTGATTGCACTTTAAAATATCTTATCCTAAAATATTGTATTTGTAGACATGCCATCATGATTCAGGGTCCTATTCCATTCCTTCTCATTAAAAATATTTACAAGAAATAATAAATAGGCCCTAATCAGTTTATTTTAACAATACTACTCATGCCAACTTAAGAGATTTTTCGATATTCCAACACGTGTACAGAAAGTGGAAAATCTAACAATTATTATCAATATTATCAGTATGTAATTATTATTGTTACCTGCTTCAGTGGCCAAATGGTCTAAGGTGTCACACTCACAAGAGACTAGACTGCCAATGACAGGGAGGTCGAGGTTTGAATTCCGGTCGAGTGTACTAGGGATGGTTTTTCTTAAATAGTTTTCCATTCTCCGTCCTACAAATGTAAGTACACTACTTCTAAATTCAACCTTAATTCTTAATTCATTAGTGTAATTAGTAAAGATGCATATAACATGAACAGGTAGTAAGATACGGTATTTTAAAAAAATATTCTTGTTGGGTCAATTAATAGAAATAATGTATTTTGTATTGTTCTCTAACAGAGAAAACATGTTTTTAAACATTTTAACAAAGTGTACTATCCCCATTGTTTTTGTTGACAACTCACTTGTTGCTGTTCAAGTCAATTATGAAAATATTTCCCCTGTGGTCAGCGGCAGCAAGCTGCTCCCCAATCTCATTGAACGCAACATGAACAAAGCGAACTCTGTGTGTCTCACCGTTCCCTGCTGGAGTGGTGTGATGAATTTGAATAATCAACCTGCGACAAAAATTAAAATACCTCATCAATTTAATGTGTTTAAATTATCTTATTATGTTATTTGACATTAATAAAAATACAAAACTCTTCAATGAATGGGCCGTGGTTGCACCCGAATTCACTAGCCTACTTATGTATAATCTCCTCGCCATGTACCCTCATCAGTTGCATCAGAAAGGACATGGATGAGTGTGTGTATGTTCAAAGTGTCACCAAGGATGCTAACGCACATCTCCCACATCCTTGGAACTAAGGACAGAAGCCATTTGTTGGCAATACATCCCTTCGCGGCCATGGTGCAATGTTTGACTAACCACTGCCCTATTGTTCTTTTTTTTCCTCTACTAGAGCATAAAAATGTAAGTTTCCTCCCATTGACATTGTACGAAGATTGTACAATAATTGTATGTTATTGTAAAAAAAAATTATAATTATTAAAATCATTAATTAAAGTGGTATGTTTTAATTGAGATCACACTCATTAACTTTCGTGAGGAATAATAATTATATGGTGTTAAACTTGGTTTCTAAGTTCACTGTTATGTAGTGACACTGTATAATCCGCTGCAGTCTTGTTTCAAAAGAATATGTAAAGTGTTAATGGGTCAAGGCGTTAACTTGAGGGTCTTCACCAGGGTTGAATGGCATGTAGGGTTATATTGGGTTTTTTGTTGTTGTTTTTTGTTTTTTGTGGTTTAATTAAATCTATTATGTAGGCCTATGTTATATGATTAAACCAATAATTCAAATACATTAATTATTCAAGATCCATATAAACATATTTTAATTTTAATATAGTTAGGAAAGGAGTAATAAGAGACATAATAAAGAAAGACAATCATTAAACAATGTAATTCTTCACAACAATACTGTATAAACTAGCAGGTTTAAAAAAAAATTTGTGTAGAAGGAATTTAAAGACATAAGAGGGTGAGGAGAGACCATGCATCAAATTAATGGCAAGCTAGTTGCAGAATTTATTTGTTGCTTTCTTTAGTTGGTAAAAGGTAAGAACTTTTGCTATCTCATTTGCTTTTTTGACAAAGTATTATTTCTAGAGCCTAGCATTAATACAGTGTAGATAGCTTAAAATGATATTATCCCAAGTGAGTTGCTAGTTGAACATATTATTTTGTTCAACCTATTAAAAAATATTTTATATCTTAGTCTACCATATAAAATTTGTAATTTCAAATATTGAGTATAACACCACAATCAATGTATTATTATTGGGTTTAAACCAAAAGGTTTTCAACAGACTGACTAACCATTTTCAAAAATTAGACAATTGATTTGTATCCAAAATATAATAGGCCTAAATGGGTTTTTTGGGGGAGTTTTAAGTGTTTTTGTTATAAAACCCAGTTTTTGGNGGGGGGGGGGGGGGGAATTGGGGTAAAATTATAACGACCCTGGTCCTCACAAGGATCCTTGATACTATTAAGTTACAACTCATAGCTCACAAAATACTTTACCCATCTTTTCTTGATAACTTCGGGTAAAACACCTGTTTAACGATCTTGAAGGGTTTTCCATCACTATGAATGGCCAAATCCATACCTGTAAATATCAAGATTAAGGTTACGTTAAACAAACGTGCCAATCAATGTGCGATGAAATCATTCGTGAATATATAAGCGTTTTTAAAATTGGTAGAAATGTATCAATAAAGCACTAAAAAATTATTTAATTCAAACTTAAATACAAATTCTATTTTTAAATTTGTGAATGTTATGGTATAGTTTGTTGAAATTAATTTTTCAACTCAATACGTTTAGCAGGTTTTTAAATATAGAGCCAAAACTAATCTAAAAACAAAATCTAATTGAAAGCGAGATTGACAACGGCTATGGTGGAAGGCTCAAAGCTTTCGTAATGAAAAGTTCTCTCTATAGGCACCGTGCTAAGTGCAGACAATATTTGAATTCACGACATGAGCGCGCAAGACGGCCACATTTTTAAGTTCTTGCAGAGTAAATCCGACTGTCATTATATTTACTGCAATCAAATACTCGAAAATCTCAAAACATAACTCACGATTTCTCGTAAACTACTTGGACAATCATAGTAGTTTTTTTTTTATAATTTGTTATAAAAACCTTCAAAGACATTAGAATATTATTAAAATCCCTATATTCCAATTGGTTTGTTTTGGAAAAATTGTTTTCTAATAAAAGATCTATAACGAGGTTTTTAGTGCTGACATATTTTCACTCTGTGTAAAAGTTTTTTCATAATTGAAATAGATGGGTAGTATAAGTATAAGAAATGATGATCATGAACTGAATTTTATTTTGATATAAGACTCATTCCTCTAACATCAATACAATGACAACCCATCAGCATTGCAATTGTCTTTTGCTTGTCTGTATATAACTTCATATTGATAATTTGACATGAATAACGCCCAGATCTGTAGTCAGTCACTCGCAATCACTTCAACCCCCTTAACTGGGTGAAAAATATGGATCAATGGCTTGTGATCTGTGACCATCTGAAACTGATAAACATCAAATTTATGTACTGCCCAACTACTGCCCACAGCTCATCCATCTCTATTTTCTTTGTAGTGC
>CABEEJ010001154.1:43244-60263 GCA_901482245.1 Timema douglasi | reverse complement strand
CCCCCCCCCCCCGCCTCTTAAAGGTGTTTCTCTTGAGTAGGCCTAACCAATGCATCTGCATCATCTTCATCTCGATCCCTTGAAGTGTTTGCGTTCACACACATCACTTTATCTTCCATCGCACCATTATATTTCCCCACTTGTTTACATAAATGGCAGGTCTCCTCATCATCACTCGACACCTGAACTGTTTTAGTTTCCTTATGGGTTTTAACTTTTGGGCCTTTCTTCTGTTCACGTGTGTTTATCGTGTGACCTAACTCGCCACAGTTACTGCAGATTTTATTTTTAAATGGACACTTTGGCTTGAAATTATTTTTATATGCAGGTTTATTAATATTTCCAGGGAAATTAATTTTATTTATATCCGTGTTGTTTAAGTGACCACGGCTCACCTCCGCTGCTTGTTCTATGGCATACGCTATTTCCGCAGTTCTCTTTCCTCTAACACCCTTTTGCGTATATGTTCCGAATTTATTCCAACCATCACTTGGTCTCTCAGACGTTCATTTAGCTGGTTTTCAAATTTGCTGTTCTGTGCCAAGCTTTGCAACTCAGCCACATATATTTTGCAAGACTCTCCTACCTTCTGCAAATGCTGTCCGAAACAACATCGTGCCACGATGATCGAAGGGGGCGGCTGAAGGTGATCGGCTATTAACTTCACTACAACCTGATATTCTTTTTCATTAGGCACCTCTGGGAAACAAAGGTTTCATATTAACCCTAAAGATTTAAATACCACGTTTCCTAGCAAAAAATGTATTTATTTCCTAACGGGTGCGTTTTGTGCCATACATTGTGCCTCTAGCACCTCAGTCCAGTCATTCCATGTAGGGATGAAAACTTTCTGGGAAATTTTGAATCGTAAAATTTTCCATAGTGGTTGCTTGAGGTGGAGGGGTTAAATTGTGGAGGTGGCACCTAGAGCCTATTGTACTTCAAAGTATAGTGTGTTAAGAGACGAGTGGGTTAAAAGAAGGGGTAAGTGGGAACACAAGTGCAGGAGGGCCAGTTAGGAAGCACGGAGGATAGGGGAAAAGACAAATACTGGGCCACACTTAAAATTATTTTAGTTAATTTATTTATGCTAAAAAATTGAAGTATGATTTATGAACATAACAGGTATTCTAAGGCTCGCATTCGTTGTTTATTTACTAGTTTTTTTTAGCACCACGTCTTACTGCCCATTTGGGTTTTACACCTATGTATTAACTACGCCAATGTATTAGGGATAATGAAGGTTGAATTCACTGGAATTGCACCAGCATTTGTGTGGAGAGTGAGTGAGTGAGTGGAAAACCATTTAGGCAACACCTCCATCAGTGCAGACAAATTGAACCCCGATCTCCCTGTAATCGGCATTCTAGTCTATTGCAAGAGTAGTGCATTGGACCGTGCGGCCACTGAAGCAGATATTTCTTACCACTATTACTAATACTACTATTATCACTACCACTAATAATAATAATTATTATTATTATTATTATTATTATTACTGTTATTATTATTCATTTAATCAGTGTAAATTAATCAACAGGAAATAATAATTGAAAAATTTTCGTTTTGGGAAATTTTCCGGAAAAAATATAGAGAAAATTTACCGTCTTACATCTCTAATCCCACGTCACGTTTCCTCATCAAACGGAATGATCCGGATGTGGCAGGATCGGTTATCCATTGCCGATTCACTCGTCAAGGTAATTTATAGGCTATTCAACTTATTTCATTCCCCGCGCAATGGGTTCAACTCCCCTACTGGTCGCTATTGTTGTACTTACCTCAGAGCTTAGAAATCCAAGAAATGGTACTTTAATATACTTTAACTGTCTAATATTAAATACTCGTCTTATTGTGGATTCACACAGTCGCTGTGAAACGCAAACAGTACTGAGATTTGGTCACGTGACAGCTCTGATCCAATCACAATTAGTCCTCTTAGCCAGCGTACCCCACACTGCTCGAGTAGAGATAATTTCAACTTTTTCAGTGCTCCCACATAAAACCGGTCAAAAAGATCCGATCACCACATGCGCAACCTTTCAAATATGCGTTATTTATAAAAACAGCTCATTCGCAAGATGGCGTATATCTCAAAAGTGATTATGAAAAACGACAAAATGACAAAATGAAACCCACGCAGTAAGTAAAACATCTAATTTTATTTTAAATATAGTAGCTTGCATTGATTGTAATACTTTCGTTTCAATGCGCCATGGGTAAACAGAGATTCCCAACAACTTTCCGCGAGCGTGTGAACAGCTGCACCACTAAGTGGGGCTGAATTATTGTACTGCTTTCAAATTTCCGCATACTTGTGAATTCGCCTTTGCAGTTGTTGAAAATCCAAATACAGTGTGTAGTACTCTTTAATGAAACAATGGCCACCAACGTATTCTAATACAATAAATGTTACTAACGAATATAACCAACTTATTATCTAAGTTTAGCCTAGGATACGACACAAGAAAGGCACAAAATAAGATGGATACTTTTACTACTAATATTGACTATTTTGTTCCCAAATACACATTTGATTAGAGATTTTATATTGCACTACATAGTTTTTGTTTAGGGAAACTACTCTTTTGGGTTAAACGCATTTATATTAGTTAATCTCGACTCTAATGTGGTAGCGATGAGAATATACCTGTATTTGCGGGGAGGAGGAGTAGGCATCCATTTAGGAAAGCACACCATTAGTTCACACAGTTGATAATTGAACCCGACATCCCCGTCACTTCCAAACTAGACTAGATTACCGCGCTAACACCAAAGTAGATAGGGGGTATATTTTAATCAGGGAGCGTAATCAAGATAGTATTTGGACACCACCGGATTGTATCGGTCCTATGAAATATTGTGTCATTAACGATATTAAATTGTGTACCAATAATATCACAGGGACCTCCTTTGTGATCTTGTGGTCAGAGTTCATGGCTATAGATCCAGAGGTCCCGGGTTTGATCTTTGATGCTTCCAGATTATTCTGTGAAACAGTGGGCCTGGAAAAGGGTTAACTCAAGCTCGTGATGACATAAGGAGAGTTTCATTTTTCATTTATTTGTGGCATTTAACGTTAACTTTTAAAACCAACTGATTATATCAACACACGAGGGAGGACAACGAGGAGCTACTTGAAGAAATAAGTATCGGCTCCAGTCTATAAAACTAAGATTAAAGGCCAAAGAGCTCGTTGAGCTGACCTCATGACACTATCTTCACCAACATGCGGCGGACTTTTGGTCTGTATAGTTCGCTTGCGGGAGGCCCCCATGAAGTAATTATAACACCGGGCCATCAAATATCAATATTGTGTGTTACATCATAAGTTGTGCGTGGAAGCGTCCAACAATCCCATACATATAATTATTTTGAAGGACTAAGCAAAACGGATTTTCTAAAGGAATGGGTTACTTGCCAGATCCTCTACCTGAAGTTTGTAGTATTGGTCTCAACAGGTCGGGATTAGAATAATTGGATGATGGTGTGGTGTTTTTATCCTATTTTTAAGTGAATGCCATCAAATTCCATTGGATGTACTATTCTCATTTGATTGTCTAAGAATATTACATAGGGCTTAATCCAAATATATACAAGGTTATTTTTGATTTAACACTTAAAATTAATATTTTAGAGACTATTTATCTACTAGAGCCAAGAGATTCGATCAACTTCTATGAAAAAAGTCATTCTATTTGAGTCAAACCTTAAACATTTCTCTTCCTAGTTGCTAATTGTATTTTTATTATTATTTGTGCACTGTAAGCTACGTGTCATTATTTGCTATGCTTCTGTTGTGAATGCGTTTATTGAAAGTAGTTTGTTTCAAGTTTAGGCTTGATTCATATTAATGCATAGCACACAGCTCAAAGTGATTTTCTTTTATCTTTTTGTTTTCCCTTGGGATCTTAATCACCTGTTTCCTGGTGGTAGCACAGGTTCTTTTTCCCTCTTTATTTTTTTTCAATAATTTTATATGATTCTTTTATCTATTCTAGTTTTCCAAACTGGCTTAGGCTCTTATATTAGTTGGTCTTTTTCTCCAGATGTAATCCTTTTTTGCTAGTTGGTCTGCTTTATGTATTTTATTTCCTCGATACCCTTAACCTCTGGTACTCCTGGTTCACCCCATATAAATAAGGGAGTATATAAACACTTTGTCTATTAGAACAAAGAGGTTAGGCTAACTTCTATAAATAAAAACTATATTCTTAGTAGACTTTAATCACTACGTTTAGTTTTAAACTTTTTTTTAATTGTAATAGTTGACTGTCATATTATGGTTCGCATGAATATAAATCCATTTTAGATACATATTATGGGCTATGCACTACGCATGAATCAAAACCTAGCCTTAAAATTATTGTTGAAATTCTTTACCAATTCTAATTGTAGAGGGTAAAATTGTAGAACTCTGTTTTGGGGCCATTGTGTAAAGGTCTTTGTATAGTTCACTATATTAACACCACAGCATCCCTGTAACACTTTTGTCACAAAGAGAAAAGTCTGATATATTTCTTTCTTCTTTGTCAGAGTATCTCTGACTCTGACTCAAATTATTTTCTTTAGCTGACATATTGGTTTTCCACCACTTCATTAAGCTTGTATTCAATGTCACTCAAGTTTAAGAACTGATTTAAGTTTGATCGTGTTTGTCCAAATTAGTTTATTCTTTTATAATTATTAATATTGAAGCATTAAGTTTTAAAAATGAGTTTTTTTAGTAATTTGTTTGGTGGTAAAAAGACTGACACACCACCAACTACAGGAGAGGCCATCCAGAAATTACGGGAAACTGAGGAAATGCTAATAAAGAAACAAGAATTTCTAGAAACGAAGATTGAACAAGAAATAGGCACAGCAAAGAAACACGGAACAAAAAATAAAAGGGGTAAGCTGAGTCAAATAAGCTTATTTCCTCGTCTCAAATCTCAACATTGAAGGCCTAGGTAGTTATAATAATTTTGTGTGAGTCATTCACATAATGATATCCAATCATGAGTAGATAAAGTTTAAGGTATTGTTCATTTGGACCTTTTTATGTTACTATCTTTCTGGAACCTACAAACAAATCAATGTTTGATTCAACATAATTAAAATGCATTAATCTGATTGGGTAGTAAACTGTGGTTCAAAAAAACCCTAACTAAACGTGAATGTATTCAAGGACACTTGAACTAATAGACGTAATATAGAGAAGTATTTACGGTTCACTAATAATCCAACCATTTAACTCATTGCTAATATTAAATATTGCAGCTGCTATCCAAGCTTTGAAAAGGAAGAAGCGGTATGAAAAGCAACTGCAACAAATCGATGGCACACTTTCAACAATCGAAATGCAACGCGAAGCTTTGGAAGGTGCCAACACGAACACAGCTGTCTTGACGACAATGAAGAATGCCGCAGATGCATTAAAATCGGCTCATCAGCATATGTGAGTAAACATTAATGGTCATCCTCTTGTGATAAAAGTTATGTTTGTTTAACAAGAAGCATGGTATAAGGCATCCACGAGCTAAGTTTTCTTGAATGACAGCTCAAAATGTTACTAGAAGTAATCCCTAATATATCACTACGCCAATAGCTGACATCTATCACTTTGGATGACTGTAATGAAAACAGATGGTAATATATTAATGTGATAGTTAACCACAGTAATTTAGGCCAATATTGTTTATATATATTTATTTGAGGTCGGACACAAAGTTTATTTATAGTTTTATTCCCCTTAAAAAAATATTAACACGACTTTCACAAAAACTTCTAACGAACATAGCCTCAAAATGGCGACTGACGAATTTAAACCATATGATTGAACATGACGGTAAACAAGTTTTTTACATTGATGCGGACACGCAGTTGATGAAAATATTTTATTCAGTTAAATATTTCAAAATACGATAAAATAATCATAAAATCATTTATTGTATGTAAAAAAATGACAATAATTTTCGCTTTTTCAAGTAAATACGATGCCTGTATTAAAAGGTATTTATGTATGCACTATATCACACAAAATCAGTAACGTTCCAAAACAATAAATAAGTAGCCTACTTTTAATTATGTTTAAAATATTGTTTCAAGTTGGATAAAAAGAAATTATTTAAAAAAATTAAATAGTATGAGAAAACTTAAGTTTACGTTATTTTAAATGTAATATATAACAGGTAATTAAAGATCTTTACATTTAAAACAAAACTGTGATCTTTTACAAGTGTTGGCAACCCAAAACCTAAACATATGATTTTCGAACTGTCATCCAAGTAAAAACTTATCGTGAACAGAATATATGTTTAATATTTTTTTTTTCTAGGGATGTTGATCAAGTTCATGACATGATGGACGATATTGCTGAACAACAAGACGTCGCCAAGGAAATATCTGATGCGATCTCGAATCCTGTGGCTTTTGGCGGAGATGTTGATGAGGTGAAGTTTTATTTTTGCTATACACATATACAAACAGTTTTGTAAACAGTTTATAGCCTATACTTTCTTATAAATGTTTTACACACAGTGTCTTACTACTTGTTTGGGCTATATGCATATGTGGGCCTATTAATAAACTAATATGTTTAAGAATAAAGGAGGTTGAATTTAAAGTAAGAGTGGAAAACCCTTTTTAGAAAAAAAACACACTCAGAACACACGTTTGACCCTCCTCGGTAGGGTTGTTAGCTAACATGCTGGTTTCGCATTGAGCTAGACTGCCAAGGACAGGGAGACCAAGGTTTAAATCTTGGTTGTATGAACTGAAGGGGGTTTTCCTTAAAATGTTTTTCCACTCTCCCTTCACATAAATTTGGGTTCACTTCCTCTAAATTCAACCTTCCCAATTCATAACCCATTAGCTTAACCTAATTAAGCGAATAACCCAAACGGATAATAATATGTGGTGTTTAAAAATTACTGTGATTTAAATCCTGATTTCCCCATCATCTGCAGTACAATCTCTTGTGAGAGTGACGCCTTAATTTAGTCCATTCAACCACCAAAGTGAGTTTTATTTAGAATCATTTAGACCTAGTATATGAACTTGTGTAGTTTTGAAAATGTGACATTTTTTGTTAGTTTAGCTTTAAAATAATAATAAAATCTTTGAAATAAGTAAAAAAAATGACATAAAAATAAAATATCCCCTCAATAAATAAACCTTTTGCTCTTCATAAGAATCCTAAATATGACAAATGAAACAAAAAAATCAATAATTAGTACATCCAAACCTTTAAATCATTAAACTTATTTTTAATCCAATAATCATTCTCTGAACATTTCATTTATAAAACTAATTAGATTCTAAATAGGTAGTTTATCAGCAGGCCTACCTAGATCAATTATTTTCAAAATTAGAAAATAATTGTCAAAATGAAAATAACATTTAAGTTATGTTTGTTTATTTTATTGGTTTTGCAGGCAAGAATTATTTATTTAGCACCGCGTCTTACTACCCTTTTGGGCTGTATGCTCAAAGACTAATTACGCTAATAGGTTAAGAATTGGAAAGGTTAACTTTAGAGGAAGTGAACCCACATTTGTGTGGCAGGAGAGTGGAAAACCATTTAGGAAAAATCCACCTCCCAGTTAACCTGACCGAGATTCAAACCTTGATCTCCTTGTCCTCACTAGTCTAGCTCAACATGGAACTGACATGTTAGCTGACTATGCGGCCGAGGAGGGTAAGAATTATTATTTGCACAGAGTGAGAGAAGCAAATTACTTCTCTGGTATCACTCCTTAGTTCCAATATGACCTTTAATTGCCATGCAATTGACATTATGATAATTTTCCAGGAGGAGTTGGAAGCAGAGCTGGAAGCACTGGAGCAGGAGGAGCTGGATAATCAACTTCTAGGAGTAACGACCCCTACCCCAGACACACTTCCTGTGGTGCCTTCAGCAGAGCCTGTCGCAGCGAGAAACAAACCGGTAGCCAAGCCAAGTAAGGAACAATAACTGCGAGGCTCTTTCATTTACATGGCAACTAACACTAGTTTGTGTTTCTTTAGGTTTTTGTCAAGCTTCAAAATTATGAATCCAAACGTTAAATCAGCCTTGGATTCTAGTTCGATGAAATATGACACTTTTTTTTTTTAGGGGAAAAAGTTCTGATAGCTTGGGTCCATTTTTTGACTTGGCATAAATAGCCCTACCTGATAATTTCATAACATTAATATACTAATTTAAACACTTATATATTTTATTGGTCTCAATTCCAAAACAAATACACACACACACTCTCTCACTCGCATACTCACTCTTACTGTCACACACACAAACACACTATATCTCTTTCACACACAAACATTTTCTCTCTCTCTCTCTCACACACACACACACACACACACAAACACTTAGCCATTGAAGGATGAAAACTTCTTGTTTTTTCTTCATTTACTACAACTTCATATTTTTTTATTTAATAACATTGTTTTTATTAGGATTCAATTAATTTTCATTATTTTCATTTGTCACAGGAGCCCGGGCCGAAGAAGATGACGAAATGCTGAAGGAATTGGAAGCTTGGGCTTCGTAAGTCAACTAAGATTGCTTAGGAAAAAAATAGTTTCTGTTTACTTTTCTAAGCTGAGAATATTTCGCTTCAAAAAATCATACTTTAGTTAAAACAAAAACAAAAAAAAGCTATGGTTGGAAAGTAATGAACATATTGTATAAAGAATATAATATTAATTCACATTCTCCTGCAAGATCTGGGTAGATGTATATAAGTTGAGTTTTAACATTTAAAACTAATACATTTAGAATTGATTTGTGAAAGTAATTTACTATTTCAAAGATGAATAGGCTTTATTTTATTTATCTTTTCTCAAATCAAATGTAACAAAATAAATATATTGTTATGTACATGTGAAACTTAAGATAAGCTAGTAGTTTGGCTTCTCTCTCGACAACCATCTTATAATTTCAGGAAAGGGCAATTTACTGTGCCAATTCACTTTTGGCTAACAAGCTATAACTTTGTGTTAAGTGAATCACCAGTTTAATGTTGAATTCCAATCACCAATACGATTTGTGACAGGAGTGAGCGCCGAAATGTCAGTGATGGGATACACAACAGCAATTCAAGATTAAATGTTAATCTAAAATAAAACAGAAAAAAAAATGTGTGTGTTCATTGCACACACACACACACTACTGGATATTTTGAAATTATTGTTGGATCACCTATCATAATGGTAGAAGCTAACATTACAGTTGTCGTTTTATCAATAAAAAACACATATTTATGTAATGTTCGGGTACATCAGTCCCTTTCTTCATCAGAAGAGAATAAAACACCAACTGGACTATGGCAGCATGGCCAGAGGTAGATCAGGGTCACTTAGTTACGGTTTTTGCCTGTTTATTGATTTTTTAATATTTCATTACCTTTGTTAGACAACTTCATTGGGGTATTTTATCTTCGGCCTATTAACTTTACATGTTAAATATAGCCTCATCTTTACTGTTGTTGGTTGATTCCAAAAAGTTCCCGTACGTCATTAACTGCCATATTGGTAAAAACTGCCCTCCAAACTGGGCAGGAGTGTTCAGACATTGAAATGAGTTAATCATCATCATCATGAACAGTGTCCAACCACTGGCTGAGTCTATTTGGAACATAAGCCTCTCCATTGCCCCCTTTCCTTCTACCATCTCTCTCCCTTCACCTTGGCCCAGTCCTCTCTTTCCTCCACACTCCACCTTCAAGTTAGTACGGTGCTCTAATTATATCACACACAAAATAATATGATGGTGTACTGACATACCTATTGTAACAAACATATCGTATCAGGCTCGTGTTACTGCGTTGATTGGAATTCACTCCTAGTGTGATTTACAAATTAAATCGAATTAAACCATTGCTTGGTTGTAGAATAATAATCAATCTGCTAGATTATTTTTATATAAAATAATAATATGAATTGCACATGTTTTAAGCTCTCGTGATAACCATAATATGTTATTTTATAAATTTGTATGTAAAAATGGCTTATGTTTATGAAATATTGTTGCTTGCCACCTAAAAACTTTGAGCAATTGCTAATACTTTCGTTATTAAAAAGTGAGATAATTTGTATATAAATTTGTATATTGATCAAACTCTACTAATACTATGGATAATACAAAAAGTTAATTTTTTATGGCTAGTTTATTTTATATTTTAAACTATTACTCATCATTGTTCAATTTGTTTCCAGTTCCATTTAAAAACTAGGAGTTTATGGTGAGAAGGTTACAAGCTTTAACGAAACATGTGTGACTTTAGTCATTTTGAAGTGAAAAGTTATCTGCCCTCATAATAATTTATAATTATAAAAGGAAATTAATGAAAGCTTTTGCTGTACTTTGTTGATTGTTTTAAATTATACAATTAATTTAATAAATAATTTTGTGGCTATTATATTCTTTGGTTTTGGTGATTTTCTTGTGTGTTGTTTAGATAATCTTTTTTTAGAACAAACTATACTTAGTGACGTACAAGGTACTAACCACAAATACACATTTTGGGCTGGGTGTATAGATTTTTTTTTTTGCCTTGAATAATAAAACCACTGCTTGAGTAGGTATTTTTATTCTAATATTTTAAATCTAGTAATCTAAACTTCTTGAACATCTGTCATAATTTATAAGTATTGCAACATTTGTAAGCATAACCTTTTTAAATTAAGAGTAAACCGTTATTCTCAGATGCTGCAATTGCTTATGACAGCTATTCGAGAAAATGTCTAGATTACTAGATATATAAAATTATTGAACCAAAAACTTTTATCAAAGCAATAATTGTATTAATTTTAGTTATAAACTACCAAAATAGGCCTCTCGACTCATGTCATCTCTTCTTCCTTGCCTTGCTTTTTTTACATTGATGCCAAATAGTTTTGTCAATTGTTTGAACTGTATAATATATATTTAATGTTGTAAGAAATTTTAATAAAGGAAATATGTTTAGAAGTGAACGTTGAAAATACTAACTATATGATCACAAATTGAAGAGGGTAATTTAGAGATTACTGCTAACAACAGATAACCCTAAAATTAAGAGTAGGTTATTAAAGAGCAAAAAGAGATGTAGTTTTTTTAACAAATTTGCTTAAACTATTTTGAGATTAAATGTTTTCCTATGAAAATGACTAATAGGGTAGTTGTGAATATATAATGATATAACTCTATAAGGAAAACCTCTTTTCGCTATATGAGGTAATTGTATTATATTTGGAAGAAGGTACAGGAAAGGTGTTATACCTTTTAATTGTTCCTATCTATGTGTTATATTATTCTTTACCATTTTCCTTTTTCTCCTCTTTTGTGTTTTTTGGTTTTCTCTTTTAGGAAGTTGCGTTGCGCGTTTCACACTCCTCCCTGATGAGTTCCGATAGAATGAAACCTAGGTCGGGGGATTGGGCGGTGACGATCAATTTTCTTTAAGAGACATCCATTACCTCCTTGTCCATTGGCAGCAGTGTAAAGTGTGAACTGTGTTCTTCTTTTCATTGTAAAGGCCATATTGTGTTTGTCCCCCTTTTATATGTTTCTATCCACCTTTCCTGTACCTTCTTCCAAATATAATATAATAGGGTAGTTGACATTAATTAAAATTTCCAATTTTAATCATCCCCGCAAATATCCAGATAAGAAATAACTTAGTTATAAAGTTGTAGTACTATTAAAAATATAAATCTTTTATTTTAAATATATATGTTTATAAAATAAATAGTTCCTGGGCTATAATAAAATTTATAATTTTTTATTCAACTCTTTAAAAAGGTGAAATTGATGGTTATGCTCTTTGCTGGAGTGTTTTTGAAACCATGTATAATATTTCATTTCAAAATCTTTTGAATTTATAGTAACTGTCTATTTTAAGGTAAAAGAAAGTGTGTGTGGTGGACTATACTAATTATTGTTTTAGCTGTAGTCTATATAGTTAATGGAGAGCTGTAATTTATTCTTTACTGTCCCTCCATTTGACATGTCTCTCATTTTGTGTAACCTGACAAACAGAATTGATGGGTAAATAATTGTTTGGATGACATATTCTCGTACATTATTTAATAATTTTGTTTACATACTTTGACATGTACATATGTTTAAATTTAAGCCATTGCTATTTCTGAGAAATTTTTATTTTTTCCATCATGTAAGGATACTAGCCATCTAGAATGAATCACCCAACTTTAACCTAGTAATAAAGAATCTCCGGACATTTTTTCACCATCCCTTGATTGTAAGTTGAATTCCTTCCTCTATTTTCACACACTTAAATTCGTTTCAATAATGTACCATAAATCTGGTCTCAAGATGGAAATAAGGATTCTTACGTCTTAAAAAAGTTGAAATACAGATTTTTGAGGGGCAGGGGGTACCTCTCCTGGCAAATTAACATTCACCTCTAAGTTTATCTACATAGCCTTGATTCATTACAAAAATAGTACATCACTAGCAGCCAAAAATTTGGGGATATTAATTTTATTTTTCGTTGGGCGGCATATTCATTGGAACACTTCGCACCTTATGTGAGGTGTATAAATTTGTAAAATGAAATAAATGTGTTTTTTACATCCTCGTTTGAAACTATGGTGCTGCCCTCTACTGCCAGTTGCCGTAGTAAACAGAGGAGCCTACTGGTGGAGCGCTGTTGTATGCTGAGGAACTAGACGGTTTCCGGTTATAAGTTGAAGCACTGGCTGGTGTGTGAGCATTAGAATACACAGGGACAGCAGATGCGTAAGTGTAGACAGGGGTGCCAGGTATGTAGTAGGGGGATGCTGGTTGGGCGTAGGCTACGTAGCTGGGGTATGGGTAGCTGCAAATTACAAAAATAAAATGCAAATTTTTAAAACTTTGGAAGAAAAAACCCAATAAGTATTAAATGTTAGAAGAAAGTAGACTAGAAATTTTATCTTCACCCTGCCTTACTACCCACCTTTATCGACAGCAAATAGAATTTAGAAGTAAGGTATATAAAATAAATGGTAGATATACATACATTTGTGTGGTGGATAGTGGAAAACCCTTTAAAGAAAGCACCACCTAGTTAGGATTTTAACCCTGACCTCATCACTGAAGTCTAGAGGAGCCTAACATTTATTTGATATTTGTATCTCCAGTTTATAACCTTTGTCCTACTCTGGTTTAAATTTGTCCCTGCAGTTTAAAACCACCTTGGACTTACCCTGGTTAATTATCTCTCTAATTTATAACCTCCTTGGTCTTACCCTGGTTTATATTTGTATCTCCAATTTATAACCTCCTTGGTCCTACCCTGGTTTATATTTGTATCTCCAGTTTATAACCTCCTTGGTCCTACCCTGGTTTACATTTGTCTCTGCAGTTTAAAACCTCCTTGGTCTTACCCTGGTTTATATTTGTATCTCCAGTTTATAACAACCTTGGTCCTACCCTGGCTTATATTTGTATCTCCAGTTTATAACCTCCTTGGTCCTACCCTGGTTTACATTTGTCTCTGCAGTTTAAAACCTCCTTAGTCCTACCCTGGCTTATATTTGTATCTCCAGTTTATAACCTCCTTGGTCCTACCCTGGTTTATATTTGTACCTCCAGTTTATAACCTCCTTGGTCCTACCCTGGTTTATATTTGTATCTCCAATTTATAACCTCCTTGGTCCTACCCTGGCTTATATTTGTATCTCCAGTTTATAACCTCCTTGGTCCTACCCTGGTTTACATTTTTCTCTGCAGTTTAAAACCTCCTTGGTCCTACCCTGGTTTATATTTGTATCTCCAGTTTATAACCTCCTTGGTCCTACCCTGGTTTATATTTGTATCTCCAGTTTATAACCTCCTTGGTCCTACCCTGGTTTATATTTGTCTCTTCAGTTTATAACCTCCTTGGTCCTACCCTGGTTTACATTTGTCTCTGCAGTTTAAAACCTCCTTGGCCTACCCTGGTTTTCCTTGGTCCTACCCTGGCTTATATTTGTATCTCCAGTTTATAACCTCCTTGGTCCTACCCTGGTTTACATTTTTCTCTGCAGTTTAAAACCTCCTTGGTCCTACCCTGGTTTATATTTGTATCTCCAGTTTATAACCTCCTTGGTCCTACCCTGGTTTATATTTGTATCTCCAGTTTATAACCTCCTTGGTCCTACCCTGGTTTATATTTGTCTCTTCAGTTTATAACCTCCTTGGTCCTACCCTGGTTTACATTTGTCTCTGCAGTTTAAAACCTCCTTGGCCTACCCTGGTTAATATTTGTATCTCCAGTTTATAACATCCTTGGTCCTACCCTGGCTTAAAATTGTCTCTGCAGTTTAAAACCTCCTTGGTCCTACCCTGGTTTAGATTCGTCTCTGCAGTTTAAAACCTCCTTGGTCCTACCCTGGTTTATATTTGTATCTCCAGTTTATAACTTCCTTGGTCCTACCCTGGTTTATATTCGTATATCCAGTTTAAAACCTCCTTGGTCCTAACCTGGTTTTATATATGTATCTCCAGTCTATAACTTCCTTGGTCCTACCTTGGTTTAAATTCCACTTTATAACCTTGGTCCTACTCTGGTTTAAATTCGTCCTTGCAGTTTAAAACCTCCTTGATCCTATTCTGGTTTAAATATATCTCAAGTTTAAATCCTCCTTGGTCCTACCTTGGTTTATATTTGTCTCTGCAGTTTATAACTTCCTTGGTCCTTCCCTGGTTTATATTTGTATCTCCAGTTTATAACTTCCTTGGTCCTACCTTGGTTTAAATTCCACTTTATAACCTTCTTGGTCCTACTCTGGTTTAAATTCGTCCTTGCAGTTTAAAACCTCCTTGATCCTATTCTGGTTTAAATATATCTCCAGTTTAAAACCTCCTTGGTCCTACCTTGGTTTATATTTGTATCTCCAGTTTATAACTCCCTTGGTCCTTCCCTGGTTTATATTTGTATCTCCAGTTTATAACTTCCTTGGTCCTACCCTGGTTTAAATTCCACTTTATAACCTTCTTGGTCCTACTCTGGTTTAAATTTGTCCTTGCAGTTTAAAACCTCCTTGATCCTATTCTGGTTTAAATTATCTCCAGTTTAAAACCTCCTTGGTTCTACCTTGGTTTAAATTCCACTTTATAACCCCCTTGATCCTACTCTGGTTTAAACATATCTCCAGTTTAAAACCTCCTTGGTTGTATCCTGGTCAGTCTTGCTCTCCGGTATATTTTGTCAGAGCCAAGCCTAGGAAGTTCAGGAAGTTCACTCACTAGTAGCTGGGCGCCTGACCGGAATAAACAGGACTGCTACCGGTGGGGGCAGAGGGTTGCAGGGGGGCGGAAGCGGCCGCGGTGGTAGTGGGGGCGGGATGTGGGGGAGCCAGTAATTCTTGATCAGCCAGGGCCAGACCGCACAGGGCTGCAACAACCTGGGAAAACAAATCACGCTTATGGTGCAACATTCGACAAACCTTTTGAGGACCATACTGAGGTGACAAGGGGAGTATTTTGGGGGTTAAATTCCCCGCCTCTCCCGAAATTATTAATACTATATTTAGTTTTACCTCTCCTTAATGCCAAGGATCATTAAGGAATTTTATTAAATTCATAATGCCAAAGCTGCAACCCCAATTATGCTTTATTAATACTTAAAGCTGCTTTAACTGGGATTTGATTATTTTATGGTACTTTTACCACCACTGCGGTCTAGTGGTCAGAGTTCCTGATTACAGGTCCAGAGGTTCCGGATTCGATCCCCAGCGCTTAGAAAAGGTTCTGTGAAGCAGTGGGTCTGGAACGAGGTCAACTCCGCCTCGTGAGGACAAATGAGGAGTTACTTAGGTAAATAAGTAGCGGTTCCAGTCTATAAAACTGCGATTGATGACCAGAGGGCTTGTTGTGCTGACTACATGACACCCTCTCTCCGCACAAGTTAGCACACTATCTTTGCAGCTCGGTCGGTATGGCTAGATTGGGGGTTGATGCCATGGAGGTCTTACTATGTTTTTTTTTACTAATTATATTTCAACTGATTCGACTGATTATATCAACAGAAGAGTTTTCAAAAAAAAGTCAACAAACCTCCATAAATACGTTAAAAGCTGTTTTTCTATGACAGTGAAAATATTAAATAACGTCCTAACAATGTTTTTATTTTGCTTTTAGCACCGCGCCTTACTACCCTCTTGAGTTATACGTATGTCTACTAGCGTATGTGTTAGGGATGAGTAAACTAGAATTAATAGGAAATGTATCCGCATTTGAATGGAGCGAGAGGGAAAAACCAAGTAAAACTACCCCCAGGATTGGGATATGGGCCTCGATCTCTCCGTCATCTTCAGTCCATTCAATTGTGGAACTGACGCCTTGTAGACCATTCGGACAAAAAACTTGTTAAAACAATTTAAGATTCTTTTGTACACTCATAATACTCCTGGTGTTAGGGTTCAATATGTCAAACAGCCATGACGACGTTTTCTACTCGGGTACATTGGAAGCTAAAGCAGTCTATCACACTTAGGGGCATTCAAGTATTACGTAAGCAGCTTTTTGGGCATTTAAACGCCTCCCCCTCTCTTGTAAGCAACAATAAGCAAATGCCTGATCCCCCTCACCCTCTTGTTTACGTAAGATTTGTCACCTATTTAAATTTGTTCACCGGAATAACCATTCTTTTTTTACACGGAATTTTGCCTAGGTAACTGTGATAAAAAAAATTAAAATTCATACAATTTATAAATTGCTGATAATTATTAACAAAGATGTGTAAATTAATATTGCAAAATTATTGACAATTAATGAATTTAAATATATTGAACATGTAACATTAAAACAAGTTATAGCCTTGTAAAGATTTAACATTTTAATTTACTTTTGTGCGTATAACCCGAACGGGTAGTAAGACGCGGTGCTAATAATAATAATAATTTACTTTTGAATGAGGTTATAAAAATAGTATTTATTTGCGAATACACGAATATTATGTTTATAAAAAAACACTCGAAACTTAATTTAGTCCGATGACCAAGGTCCTTGAATCCACGTCTTAACACTTTCAATTAGTACGTTTATATTTGGGGGTGGGGGAG
>CABEEJ010001154.1:0-31051 GCA_901482245.1 Timema douglasi | reverse complement strand
GGGGGGGGGGGGGGGGGGAATGTTTCCTTGACAAGAAAAAATGAGATAATTTAGAACATTTCAGCCTACTTTTTGGTAATATGAGTTGGCAATCCTGTTAACCACAAACATAGGTTGAGTTGTGAGGTAAACAGAAGAGAATCAGTCACTACTTAAAATCCCGACCGAGATGTTCATGAGACTGTGCTCGTGGTATCTTATCGTGGTGAGTACATCTTTGAATTTATACCTCTTATGTGGTTATGTGATCCTGGTACGCGCTTGGTGAGGAAATGTGTGTGTTGTTTCTGTGCGTGTTTAGTTCTAGGGTGTTTGTTTTGTGCTTGTGTGTGATCTAATAAACATGCTCTTTGCAGTGGCGCACACAGAAATTTT
The DNA here is from genome assembly GCA_901482245.1 of Timema douglasi. Lineage (NCBI taxonomy): Eukaryota > Metazoa > Arthropoda > Insecta > Phasmatodea > Timematidae > Timema > Timema douglasi. The sequence goes on along the minus strand of CABEEJ010001154.1, from coordinate 30,676 downwards.
CTGGGGGGAAAACACTCAAGGATGTTAGGGGGAACCGCTTCATAGCCACTGGAGGTGAAGACAATTTATGATTATTAATTAATTGCCTCTAGATTTTATTTCACTTATTTTTGTGATAACTAAGGCCAGCGATTTCGGTAATATAAGCGGCCTTAGTTTGGATACAATTTATCAAAGCTATTATTTCGATACTTTTTTTTCCAATGTGTCGCTTTTGGAGCACTTTTAATGTGTGTAATATTTCCCCCCACAAACTTGGACACTTTTATGTTTATTTTACCCAAATTGAAGACTCAGGTGGTGGAACCTTATTTGTATAGGGGTATGGTGAGGTGCAGTTAGAAAAATAAAGGGTTTGCCCTCCAGCTCAAGGGGAGTCCAAGGACCCTCTCCAGGAAAATGTTACAATAAAAACTGATGCACCTAAGAGGCTATTTGGCGGGATCTTTCCTTATTTAAAAAAAAAAATTTAGATGATTCTTTAAGATATTTGAAGTAATCCTTGTCCGGATTTTTTTAAATTAGTTTCCTCTAGAAGCTATTTAAATCGTCTTTTTTTTATGTATACAAGATAATTGTAATGGTCTTCACCAGGAAATTTTTTGAAAATCAAGTGCCTCTAGAGTCTAGAAGCTATTTGGAATGTTCCTTTGCTGGTAACATTTGGAAAATTATTTAAAGGTCTTGGAGGGGAGGAGGTATGGCAACTGCCCCATCTGGCCCCCTAAATCCCTTTAGATGCGTTACGGGCTCTTTGTACCGAAATATATAAATCCAATTAACAAACGCATTAGGGCTTTTTATCTTTTGATCTTTCAGGTAAAAGCATAGTGTCTCATTATAATCTCTATAACACTGTAAAAAAAATTTGTATACGTTGAGCAACCACCATATTATTTACAGTGTAGATAAATACTGTTGGTATTAGGGTTCGAGACCCACTGCCTGCCAAGCTATAAAGATTTACATTCAGAATAGTTTTCTATGGAGGATTTTTGTCTTGAGTATACAGAATTCATAACGATTCATTCTATGGAAAAAAATGAGTTTGTGTTCAAATGTACAAACGACCTTTCTTAAATTAGAAAAATACACCCGAAATTTCTTTGGAGGCGAATGAGAAAACATTGAGTGAAGCCCGACCTCCCAGTCACCGGCAAGCCAGATTAGCTGAGAATGACGTCTCAACCCACGTGCCCACCGATATGAGGCGGAGTGTACAAAGCTAAGGTTGGTAAACATCTTGCAGGTGAGGTTGAATTCTAGGTAGCTAACATCTTGCAGGTGGGGCTGAAATCTAGGTAATTAACATCTTGCAGGTGGGGTTGAAGTCTAGGTGGTTAACATATTGCAGGTGGTGGTATGGTATGCTTGCAGGTGGTGCTACGGTCTGAGTAGTAAACATCTTGCAGGTGGTTCTGTAGTCTATGGGTGGTAAAAATCTTGCAGGTGGTAGTATGATATGCTTGCAGGTGGTGCTGTGGTCTGAGTAGTAAACATCTTGCAGGCGGTTCTGTGATATTTGTGGTAAACATCTCGCAGGTGGTTCTGTGGTATATATCTTGGAGGTGGTACTGTGGTATGCTTGCAGGTGGCGCTGCAATCTGGGTGGTAAACATCTTGCAGGCGACTTTGTGGTCTGAATGATAAACATATTGCAGGTGGTGCTATGATCTGGCTGGTAAATATCTCTCAGGTGGTGCTGAAGTCTAGGTGGTAAACATTTTGTAGGTGGTACTATGGTATTCTTACAGGTGGTGCTACGGTCTGAGTTGTAAACATCTTGAAGGTGTTGTGGTCTGCTTGCAGGTGATGCTGTGGTCTGAGCTGTAAACATCTTCCATGTGTTGTGGTCTACTTGCAGGTGGTGATGTGGTCTGAGTTGTAAACATCTTGCAGGTGTTGTGGTATGCTTGCAGATGGTTCTGTGATATTCTTGCAGGTGGTGCTGCGGTTTGAGTGGTAAACATCTTGCAGGTGTTGTGGTCTGTTTGCAGGTGATGCTGCGGTCTGAGTGGTAAACATCTTGCAGGTGGTTCTGTGGTATGCTTGCAGGTGGTGCTACGATCTGAGTGGTAAACATTTTGCAGGTGTTATGGTCTGATTGCAAGTGGTTCTGTGGTATTCTTGCAGGTGGTGCTGCAGTATGAGTGGTAAACATCTTGCAGGTGTTGTGGTCTGATTGCAGGTGGTGCTAAGTCTGCCATCACCCTCGCTGCAGGCGGTGGGAATCATCCGTCAGCTGATCCAAATGAACCTCGCGGGGCCCCCAGTGTTACGTCAGCAGCAGCGCTGGGAGTTCGACCCGGAGGTTGCTGATATGAGGAGTCCTGGGTACCAGGCCCAGTATGGCCGCCGAGGGGAGCATCTCATCGAGAGTCTGGGGCGAGGCGAGGAGGGGTACCTTGGAGGGAATGGTCTGCAAAAGGGCGACAATAGGGCGAGCTATGGAGCGCTCGCCGGGCGGCTTCAGACAGAGTTGCTAGTGCCAGAGCTGTAGCGTGTATCATGAGAGATCCTCGAGCTTAGACAATCGACATATTTTTTTACTTTTGTAACTTTTATAGTGGAGACAGTCTACCGATAAAAATTTCGTAGCTTTTTTAGTGTCACCATTCTACCAACTAACATTTTTGAAATTTTTACAGGAGTGACACATTAACGATCAACGTTTCGCATTTTTTTTATGGTGGTGACACTTTAATGATCGATATTTTGTGGTTGTAGTGGCTACATTTTACAGATTGACATTTCGTAGCTTTTATAGTGAAGGCGCTATGCCGACACTCTTAACGATCACTGTTTCTTAACTTTTATTGTGGTGACACCCCAACGGGTGACATTTCTTAACTTTTTGTTGGTAACTCTCCAGTGATCTACATCAAGTAATTTATTTTGGTTGTAGCTTTCCAGAGATCAACATTTCATACCGTTTATAGTGGTGACTATTTGCGATATACATTTCGTATCTTTTATATTCTTAACTCTATACCAATGGATATTTAAAAATTTGTAGATCGGTGAGTCACTAAATGCCCTATTATGTTTTATCGCAGTGACTCCATTTATGGATTTTTTTTATTAGCTATTTTATATTGGCAGCTCTCTAACGATAAATGTTTTGTGACTTCTTGAAGGAGTTTCTATCTAAAAGTTTACATCATAGAACAATCTTAAATTTTGTAAATCATCCTCTTAAGAATATATGATACAGGAGCTATAAGTCGCCAACAAGTGTTCTGAAGAAAGATGTTCAGTTAAAAAGTTGGTTTTTATTATTACTTTCACAGACACCTGGGACGTGGAACTTTGAAAAATTAAAAATCATACGGATTTATGGACGTTCCTATCTGTGACGTCACAGCAAGTTAAAGTAGGATTGGCAATGTCAATGTATTTACGTTTTATTCGGTGAATTTGAAAGATATAGCTTTTGATACCAAATCCATAACATACCTATTAAATAATTATTAAGATAGTCTTACATTGTCACATTCTTTTTTAAATATTGAAGTAGTGCTTGTTAACTTTTTTTTTAATCTTCTACAGCCTAGGATATTTGGTTTAGTCACGAAAATTGCCAGTAAGAATCTTGCTGCCAGGATGTCAATTAAAAAAGTTCGTGGATGCATATGTTTATATATAATAGAATAGGGAACAAGAAGTCTATATTTTAAAAATGCAAGTCAATTTTGTCCGGAAGCCTGTGAGTGTGTATACCTGTCAGTGGAAAAGGGATCAGCAGATTGAACTGCTCATTTTCTTCTTTCTCTCTCACACATTTGCATCTGAGTGTGATAGTACTTGAATGCGTCAAGTTAAAATGTAACTCATTTCGCAAAATAATCTCGAATCCAGCAAGTAGGCAACGTCGTTAAGCACAGTAAGGAAACGAAGCTTTGCCCTCTCCTGAGTACATCAGATTGTCCGTTAGTCATCATTAGGCAACACAGCAACACTATCCACTTCTTACAAAGAGACGAGAATAAGCTTTCACCAACTGAACACTCATACACACGAATAACGAGTCTAGGTCTTAGGAAAATGTTGCAACTCGTCTCCAAACTCAAATAGAAGTTTGCTATGACACATCCTGTTGCACAACCGCCCTTCCTTGTCCTGAAACTACGGTCCAATTACCATAGGAAGGGCTTTAGCTTGAAGCTTAAAGTTTGACACAATCTGTTTTGAGTGGTGCAGCTATTCACACGTTGTATGTTGACCCATGATGCTTTGCAACGCAAACATGAAATAGATAGTTATCAATTTCTTTTTTTTTTAGTGGAGAAACAAATTAAAACAGAACAAGAACGACACATGTGCTTTCTACTTGACGAGTTATGTCAAAATCATCTTACAACAGCAGACGTGGGTGTCTTCCTCTATTAGGGTTTGTAAGAGCATGCGTTATAATCGAGCTAGTTGGTTTAAGAGCGTTCATCATAGCAGGCTCAACTCGGCTCCCGGCTCGCGTGAGGTTTGGGAGTAAAAGGGAAAAGAAAACACCTACGATATGTCAGAAATGTGTGCAGTGCATTCGTATTTGAATGATTACTCGACATTTTGCGTGGTGATAATGGGGGACAAAGCAACAAACTTTCTTGTTAATAACTACAGTATGTCCCTGTTATGACAGTATGAGAATTTGTGCACAATGCTTAGCTATGAGGCCATTCTTAAATGGTAAAAAAGTCCTTTTCCATGCAGTTTTTAACCAAATATCATTTAATATTTCAACAATGTTCAGTATTAGGAACTTCTATTAACTCTTTATCTCCATTAATGTTTAATCAGAAATGATCCACGTGCAATAGTGTTGGTGTAAATTTAATATTTCTAGCCGACTGTATCACAGAGTTGATTGCCATGTGATGCACGCTCTTAATCATTTTATCGGGTCTCCTCCTTAAGCATATATTGTCGCGCAGAATCGAGAAAAGCTGAAACAATTCCCAGACGCACCGAGCAGACAACACTGACGAGTCTAGAATCTTGTGATTTTTCAGAGCTTGTAACGCGACTACTGCTCTTGTGAACTCACAATAAACAAGTCCACACGGTTATTGAGTATCTGTGGACCTACTCGTAGATATGAGCTCTAGATCTTCAACTCAACACGGTGACGGGTGCGGATCATTGCGCAGCTACCTTGGTTCTGGTCTGGGACACGCGTGCGGATGTGTGTAGGGGGCAGATGGAATAAAGGGGAGTGGGAGGAGGGGGGTATCAAGTAGTGGGACAACTTTCCCTCGTAGAGGACGACTCTGTGTGGAAAACCCGACCGACTAATCCCCCCGTCTGCGTCACGAGAGGACGACTGTAAAGAGAGGTTCAACGACTCCTCGAGGTGCTCTTTCGCTGCTCTCGCGGCCGTCTTCAGAGGATGGCGACGACAAGGAGTCTTCTGATACAGGTAGGGAGCACTCACCGATTAACATATAGTAGGATTCTGGTAGGAAGTGACTTTTAGAAGTCCCCCACTTGTGTTAGACTGCCTTGCTGATGACGTGGAGATCGGGGTTAGAGTCCCGGATGGGTCTACTGAGGGTGGTTTTTCTTAAACGGTTTCCCGCTCTCCTTTCATGCAAATGCGGGTATATTACCTCTAAAAATTCTCCTTCCCCATCGCTACTCCATTAGAGTAATCATATTATAAGCGTATAGCCTGAACAGGTATAAAGACGTGGTGATAAAAAAACAAACTTATATCAAATTAATCGGTAAAATATGTTTATATTTTCTAGAAGTTTCTTCCTATCGGAATAGTGCTATATACACAATAAGACCGCCTCTGTGGTTCCTGGCTACATATCCGAAGGTCATGAGTTCGACTTCGATTCCCTGCTCTTATAGAATTTTTCTGTGAATCAGTGGGTCTGAAATTGGGTGAAACTCAGCCTCATGGAGACAAAATGAGGAACTAATTGAATAAATAGGTAAAGAAAACTGAGACTAATGGTCGTTGTGCTGACTACATGACATCCCATATCCGCAAATGTTGGCACCATCATCAACATATGTAGAAATTGCCATTCGTTTTTTTTTTAAAGTATGAAATAATTTGCAGTGACCTCATCATTCTCGGTAGGGACGACTTTCTCTCGTCTCCGGGTTTGAGAAGAACTTACTTTCTATCAGTGGCGTGTGGCGGCCGTATTTAGAGGGGAGAGAGCTTGCTTTAATCTGCAAAGTGGCTAAAGTGTTTGAGTTGGAAAATGTGTTCATGAACGTTTTTATACTCGAGGTAATATACATCACTTTCTGAACCGATTGATCATATCAACACACGACTTATAAACTAACTTAAATCTAGAACAGACACAACATCCTCTCACTGTGAAAGGGGAAACCCACATTTCACCAATGATACATTTTTCGGCCATGCAAGGAATCAAACCCGGGACCCTTAACTTGGTAAGTAGACACGCTACCGTCTATGCTAAGGTGTCGGGAACCAAGGTGTAAGGTTCCCACTTCAGTTTATTTTCTCCTGAGGACGCTAACACCAGAAACATTATCAAATGAGCACAGAGATTTCAGTTCTCTTCTCACACTCACGTATCGACTACAGCGCTCGGTGGTTGAATGTCGAGATCAGGGATCGAATCCTGGCTGGGTAGACTGAGTTTTTTTAAAAATCAATTGTTTCCAACTCTCCCTTCGCACATTACAAGTACATTTCCTTTAAAGCTTACCTTCCTTTTCTTACCCGACTATAGTAATTAAGATCAGTGAAGCTCGAACGGGTAGTTAGTTAAAGACGTGGTAAGAAACAATTTAGCAGAGGTTATTTTTTATCTTATTTTTTCAGCAGCGCGTCTTAACGTACTACCTTTTCAGGTTATGATAATGTTTTAGGGGTGAGTAAAGTTGAATTTAAAGGAAATGTACACGACATTTCGTGGAGGGAAAGTGAAAAATTACCCTAGGTACCTTCCCAACCGGAATTCGAACCCAGATCTCCCTGTAATTGGCAGACTAGTCTAATCAAAGGTTGGCATGTCGTACTTACAATGACTCCACTCACTAATATAACCCCAGCCCCCCTTATTCAAATTCCATTATATCAAATGAACTTTTATGATAGGAACAAACTTTAAGAAAATACAGAGCCTAATTTTGGTAATCAACAATGATAACATTTTATTTTATTGTTAGTAATATTTTATGGGTGTTGGAATATTGGGGCTGGTCTTAAATTACATAAGCCTTTTTTCATGATTATTGCCCCCCCTCCCCATTCTATTATGTAAGATGGATTATGACACCCCCCTTACTTGTAAAAAAAATGTAAGGAAATACTAAAATACTCCCCCCCAAAGCAATTTTGTTTTGAGGTTGCTGCCGGAAATCTGCATTGTAGGAGGATTTCCCCCTCAAATGGATCGGTCTTAAGGTGTAGGGGACACAAGAAAAGATAAGTTTTTTTGCAGGTTTTATATAAAACATTTTATTTAGGCAAAACAAATCAAATATTCCTTCAGTAGAAATATTGAGATTCATTTTCTTCACATAAAGATATCAACAGTTATTGAATATCTGTTAATGGTATCCTGGAATTTAAAGAAAACTTTTTCTCTTAATTTAAAAAGTTTATCATCTAATCCATCTAGTTAGTGGTGCATCTTTTTTTTTCTCACTCCTACGATGTTTATTAATGTTCAATAAATATGTGTCCATTTTTAATAAGATGATAACAACTTTTAAGAGTTTACTTGATCATAATACCATTTACTTGGTTCAATCTTCAATCAATCAAGGCCATGGAGACCCTATTTATATAAAAACATCAAGTACCGAGAAAGTTCGGTAAATAACTAGAAAAATCCATTCACTATATTCAAATTGATGCAACGATTGACCATGTCTGTTCGCGCACTGAGCTGAGAAACAACTGAGCGAACGATCTTCAGGTTTGCCAACAACCATACAAGTGTTGTAGCTAGATTAGTACCATAAAGTCACTAAATTGTCGCTAAACAAAAAATTACAAGTCGTCAGATTCGTCATCAAATCAAAAATGCATACATTAATCTTAACCGAATGTAAGATACATTAGTGGACTGAGGTGATCCCTTGATCCGGAACGATGTCATTGTGATTTGTGAATGTCAGATGGCTTAGAGCTCTTCCGTGGACCTAAGCAATGCATTATGCGTTCTTGCAGTACTGTAGTTCAAAAATAAAATTTCTACAGCATTACAATTTAAAATGATGAACATGAACTTGACAGAAAACAAAGGAAAATCGCGTCACTAAAAATGAAAATTACTCCTTTCAGACCCGTGAAACTCGCTAAATTGCCAACACTGACTGCCTTCTAAGACTGCTTTATACTAAAATAATCCAGCTAACTTTATTAAAACTGTGACACCAAACGCCATCTTGAGAAATGAAACAGGGATTTGTACAGTGTCTGTTAGATGTCCTTCCTAAGCATCACATCAACACAACGATGTTCAGATTCTAAAACCATCAACCATGTGGGCTGTCATTTAATTGAAAATATTGTAATATTTCGTGGTGTACAGTTTGGAAACCACTGGTCTAACAGATGGCAGGCATCACTAACTCAATTTGAGCTAAAATTGGACTTTCCCTCTTTGCCTTCAAATTATATAAAACACTTTCAACATTGTGAATGTCATTATCTTAATATCTTAATTAGTTTTGGTTTTATAAAATGTCTTTCTTGAGCGATAAAAAAACTGTAGCACAACTTCCTCAGGAGGGGAAGTAAAGCTGTTGGTCCCATGTTGATTGTGGCGGCGTGTAAAATAACCCTGAATGATATGTTAAAATACCTTTCCCGGCAAAATTGTTAGGTCCTCTCGCTCATAGAAATTCTCGTGTGCTGATATAATCATTCTGTTCAGAAAGTGCATGTTAAATACCTCATATTAAAAAAAAAGAATAAAAAATAACCCTTTATATTAAAATTTATTTAGTAATTTATATAACTGTCTAAAAAGTTTCTTCCTTTCTGAATATGACTAAGACATTTATTTGTTGATATTACAGTCCCTGCTGGCTGTAATGGTCTTGCTGGTTACAGTGCCTGATTCTGATGCTACACTGTCTCCGAGAGCTCCCAACTTCCAGTATTTTGAAAGGTAGGTTACATTTCCTGACCTTGGATAACCCTGGTCACAATATGACATTAGTTTCTAAGGATGTCAAGAAGATGAAATTAGAATAGTTGATTAGAAATTCCTCAATGCCGGAAACCAAGTGGGTAGATAACGTTCCTGGGTGGATTTGTCTGTCAGTGGGAGGAAAAAATACAAATGACAATACAATTTGTTGTGACACCCCTATTAAATGACTTAATTATATTCACAAAGATCCATTCTACACTCCTATATCAGTTACCTTTCGTTTCCCGGACATTCAGATCTTATGTGGATTTTTGTACTTTTCAGAGGGAAAATGTCAACTTTTAAACAATGTTTACAAGTCTATACATGTATAGGGCCATAGAAAATAGTTGTTTGTTCATTATAGTAAACCGACCTACCTAGGCAGCTTCTTTAAACGTCTTTCTCAAGCTGATCAATGTTCGAGACTTGTCATTTACACTTTTAACCGGAAAAATATAAAAGTTCAAGTTCTAATGATTTTATAGATTGTTTACATGTGTTTACAAATTCTTCTCTTTTCACTTTTGAATTTGTGATACTTAATGTAAGATTTGTTTAATTTTCAGAGAATGTATTTCTAACCTTACCAATGGGCTCGTTGACAAAGGCGTCAATATAGTCTTGTCTAGTTTGCCTCATGAATGGGAGGTCGAGTTCAAATCCTGACTGGGTACTTGTTTGAATAAAATTATATCCTAAATAGTTTCCCTTCTTTCACTCCATAAGAATGTGGGTACACTTTCTCTAAAGTCAAAACTTCTTCATTAATGAAAATGTCTGATATCTCCTTATCGATTGGTAAAAGTGATGCTCCTTCTCTCTTTCTTTCTTATATTTATGTTTTTCTTTCATCTTGTGTGTCTTTATTCCAATCTTTCTCTAGGCCTCTTTTTGCTACCTCTTTCTCTTATATTCGTTTTATTTCAATAATTCTCTTGATCTCTTTCTTCCTTTTATCTTTATAAACTTTTTTTCCTTTTTTGTTTTTCCCTTTCAATCTCACTCCTTTTCTCTCTCTCTCTATCTCTTTGTGCTTATTTCTATACCTCTAGATGTTTCTCTTTCTCTCTTTAACTTTCTGTTTCTTGCTTCCCCTCTTAAACTCCCTCTCATTTTCATATTTCTGTTCCTCTATCTATCAAGGGTGGATTTGGGGGCTGATATCAGGAGGGGATTGGTATTATAACGCTCCTTCATATATATATTTATTAATGTTAGTTGATAAAAAGAAGACTTGTAAGAAAACAGTGATTAATAAACAAATAATTTTACTAAAAAAACAACATAAAACAAAGAGCCAATGGTACAATAAAAGTAATAAATATGTGCATAGGCCTGAAACGTTTTAGTATCAATAGAAAAAATATTTATTTTAACATAAATAATTGGTTATCATACTTAACTTAGTAATCTAATTAATGGAAAGTTTTGGTTTCAAGCCATTTGTTTTTCTGCACATCAGAGCTAAGCTTAAAGAGTTATTGCCTATTGGTTAGGTCATATAGCAGATAAGACGAGGGAGGTGTTAGCCATTCTTCACATTGTATTCTTTAAAGTGAAAAATGATACTCGTACATGGGAATATAATCCAGGATCTTTAAGCCATTGAGCTATTCAGGAGCCCCGTGCTCAGGATCATTCTTAACTTATATTTTAAGGCAGAGTCTGTGATAGACGTGAGGAAACAGTCCTCTACATATGAGTGAGCTATCAGATAGCGCAACCACCTTCGACTTGGGAGAGATTAATGCTGCCAATGGTAAATGACAACTGTACGAATCATATGATGGATTAAATAGCTAACTAGTAATAGCTAGCTATTATATTTGTTAAGTACAATTATAGCCACATCTAAATATCACATTCTTTAAACAACACCTGGATAGCTCACTGGTAAGAGGATTGGTTTACTAAAACAAAGGTTCTGGGTTCGATTCCTGTGTCCAGGTGTTATTTTTCAATTCAAACGTTATATTTAAACATGGCTATAACCATACTTAACAACTAAAATAGCGTGACTATTTAATTCATCACTAAGATATTGGTTTCAATTTTTTTTTTTCTACACACTACTTCTCACGCATGAATATGTAAGTATGAAGAGTTTGTGTCTGCTGTTTCAGGCCCAAGTATCGGTACCCCTACTACGACGAGAGTGGCAGGGGGAAGTTGCTGTACGGATACGGAGGAAAGGAACTGTTCCAGTACAGGTCGTACTCTCCACTCGAGGGGATACACTGACCTGCACCAACAACAGTATCCAGATTAATGCGGTCAGCTGTATCCAGAGAGAACATTTAACGACATAGGATATTATATAACTCATCAGACTTCAACAAGAAAACTTATCAGACTCCAGGTTTCTTCATTCATTTGACAACAGAAAAATCGAGAATCAGATAAATAGTTTTTTTTAAATTTAAAAATATCCATTTTTTTCATTTTGTTTTATTTATAAAAATTTGGTAAATGGTTTAATTGTTTTTTAAGATACAAGTTATCATGGGGTGAGGGAGGATGGACGGGGAGTGATATGGGTTTTAATGTGGGGTGAGTGTTTATGCAGGTTTTTTTATGATAGTTAAAAAAATTTCGAGCAAAATAAAATAATTACTCCAGGAGATGCGGTAAGTTTAATTTTCTACATATAATATCAAGATTTCTTGGGCATCTCAGAATTTAAACAAGACTTTTTCTCTTCATTTAAAAAGTTTGTCATCTAATGTCGCTATACTAATTACAAATATTCAACAAATGTTGATATCACCATGTGAATAAAATTAAACTCTATGTTTATACTGGAGCATTATTTAATTTACTAAAACAAAAAAAAAAGTTTTGCTGTAAAAACTACAAAAACACTGTCCTTTGTTCTCGTTCCCTACACTCCCACCTTAATACAGGTGTATGATATAGATTGCAAAAACATACAATTCAAAACTTGAGACGACTCATAAAATTTGAACTTTTCTTCATGGCCACATAGAAAATTCAGAGGGCAGAGGTATTTTTCGTGGGAAGAGTGAAGGGATCAGAAGCCCCCTCTCACACAAAATAATTACAGCACTTTCTGTGTTTTATTAAGTTTTGTTAACTTAATATATTTTAATTGTGTACACGAAATAAATATAAAGTTTTCCTTCCATTACAAAGATATAGTAGGATTCTGGATTGAAAAATCTTTTTCCCCTTGCGTGGTGCAAAACACACTGAAACCAGGGGAAAATTGAGCCTTTGTCCCTCCACATTTTTCTCCTGCAGGCTGCTAAAAAGAACGATTTCTTTCCCACTTGAAAGAACCCGAGCTATTGTGAGTCAGATAAATTGTTTTATTGAAATAATCTGTACATTTATTATGCGACTCTGAGCATCTAAAACTAATAAATATAAGATAGTAAACTATATTTTTATGATGGATAAATAAACCACTAAAGTGTGATGAGGTGCATGTATATATAAATAAAATAAATTACATTTTTTTATCAATAGTATATTTTTATTAAAAACTCACCAAACTGATTTTATTAAACTTTTTTCCCACTCTACTTAATCAAACATATAAATAATCTACTTTAATTATTGAATACTCCAATTGTAATTACACACAATGCATTAATTTGTTCACTAATGATTTGTTTACACAATGTTACAGTTTATTATCTACAAGCATGACATTTCTTAGCAACATACCTTTGAAAAAAATCCCCAACTTGATAATTATATTATTGCAAATAGAACAAACATATCCTTTCTTGAAAGTTTACCACAAGCAGCCAAACTTATTTCGAAGGATAAATTACTGATGATTTCATCACAAGTTAATGGTTAAAATACTGAACAAAGATTCAAAAACCCCAAACTTATTGTTATGACTCGATATGTTACTGTCACTATTGTACGTTATTTGAAATGGGATCGAGGGTTCTTGCGAGGGTCCGCCGAATTGAGATCTACTGAAGAAACCGGCGAGGAATGGTGATGGTGGTTGGACGGCGCAAGTTGGAAGTGGCAAGAACCAGCTTTTGTTTGGGAGGTAAATCAGCACCCAACCAATCCACCGTCTGGTGGGTGAAAAAACGTTTAATGGAAAATTCTAAATAATATACATACTAATATGGTCACACAATTTTAAGCAAACTTTATCTTAGAGACATCAAGTTTTTACCTAAACTTGGTATCTACACTTCACCTTTCTTTGACGTTACTAAATGTAACCGTTTAACCGATGTCAAGAAAAGATCGAGAAATGTATTACATTTGTAGGTATATTTTGTACTCAGTTAAATAGTCGACTACTATAATTTGAATATATTATTTGTTTATTGATCTGACACCTTAGCTCAGTAGTAGCATGTCTGTCTACTGAGCTAAGGGTCCCGGATTGAATTACCAGCATGTCTGAAAAATTTATTATTGAGCTATGGCTTTACTCTTTCACATTGATAAATTAACAGCCAAGGACTGGATGCTATGTTTTTCCTAGTCTTAAGTTAGATTATAGGTAATAGAATATGACGTTACTACAGGCCTAGCAAGCAGGTAGTGGAAAATATATGATTCCCAGGCCACAGGCTGGAAACAGTAATGGATGTAAAAATTAGTTGTTAATTAATTTGATTGAATGTATCCTAATCAGCAGCAAGTACAATTATTTGTATTACTATGATACATTTCTGCAGACAATTACAGTATGATAATATGTCTGTAAGCTCCCGCAAAAAAAAAATCTTCCTAATGATTGGTTGATCAATAAACTTTGAATTTATGTTTCAAACATCTCTAATGTTTAAAGTCAAAACTTTATGATTTTGAAGAGAAAGTCACAATAATTGTGTCTGATCTTCAAGGCTCTAGAATAGTTGGGTAGAAATTCATAAACGCCAGAAACCAAGAGCAGTCTAGTGGGTAGGTGTAACAATTGTTCAGTTAATGATATAAGTACCAAATTTGGTAGAGTTCTTGTTTGAAACATGTAGAATTCAACTAGAACCAGACTATCCTAGTACCTAGGTGTTTTGTGCTCATAAACAAAATTGCTGCAAAATAGGTAATAATGAACATTAAAATGGATATATTTCTGGTTGTACTGGTTATTAAGAAATGTTTTTGGTATCACATTGCAAAGATCACATAGCTTGACATATGGACACATTCAAATTTAAAATAGATTTAGTAACATTTCTAGCTGTCACATAAGGTTCTTCCTATGAAAATTGGACTTTGTTGTAGGGGCCTACAAACCTTTTTGTGAAGAGTTCTTACCTTAATTCTGTTATGTTGGATATTCTGAGCACCAGAAGTGGTGCAGCGAATAGGAGCATTGTCATCTGAAAATAATGAAACCTTTTTAATAACGTTCGAAAACCTATTAGGAACAAATGGGATTGAGGAGGTTTAAGACTGGATGTTTTCTACATGGTAGGTGATACTGTGCTTGAGTGTATTTACCCTACTAAGATATAAAATCTAGCAGAAGCACCCCTGTCAACACTTTTCTTTACTTCAAACAGACAGAAAAAAAAATCAGAAAAAACTAAAATTCCTGTTTCAAGGTGTACATGTTCATACATAGGCGCTAATAATTTGTAAAATTTCGCATAATTTGCATATGGTAGATATGGTGTAATGCGTATGACAGACAAACAAACTCTTCATTTTATTAATACTTATAGAAGACTAAACTAACTAAGAGAGAGAACCTTAAATATTAAAATAATAATTAATAACATGATATTTTGTGTAAACAACTCCACTTCAAGTAGTCAAGAAATGAGTTGATAAATTGATATTAGTAATAAATAACAATTTTCTTGATGATAATTGAGTCAAGCCAAGGATATTAAAGTTTATGATATTTAAAAGTTTGAAGACAATATTATGAAAGAGTATTATTCATCAACTTAAGATTGTTTTTAAAATCACAACTTTATACTTCCTATTTTAAAATGTTACTTGTTATCTAATCTTAACCATTATTTTCAAATAATACTTATTCATCACAATGTTTTCATGCTTTTAAATATTGTAAAATTAAATATTTTTAGCTGACTCAATTATCATCAGTGAGATTGTTATTTGTTACTTATATCAATTTATAAACTCATTTCTTGACTACTTGTTGTGGAATTGTTTATACAAAACATCAAATTATTATTATGTTAATATACAAAGTTTTATCTCTTAGTTAATATTAAATTTCTCCTTACCAACAAAACCATGAATATTATTAAAACCTATAGAGAAAGATGAATTGTTATCTGTTGGTTATGCTTTTTCGCAAAAACCAATAAACCGATTATGATTAAATTTTGCATGGACATAACTCGGACACTCGGTTAACATTAAACGTTAATCAAAATTTACATCCACCATTTTGAGAACAGGTAATAAGCTAGTTTGAAATAAAATCTTAGTATATGAATACTATAAAATGTAACAATGTTATGGCACAGAAAAGTGTGTTGTTTGTATTTTGGCATCATATTGATAACAATTGTTTGTCAACATTCATCCATTTTATAGATATTTATACTTATGAATACAGTGAAGATTTGGGGGTGCTTGTTTGGATGAAAAGGTTTCTTCTTAACAGTATAATAATCTCATGTACTAATCCCCTGTTCTGGATGCAACCGGTATTTCTTTGGGACTGTCCCGTTACATGAAACCATTGCACATGCACAGACTTTAGATAACGACTCCATTGCTAATATCCCTAAGCTGGACTCGACCCAATAGTTTACAGCAACTGTGACACTTATAGTATAAAGTGTATTGCAGGTTGCAATCATTATGTGCTAGATTTGAACCCCAGTCCAGAAGTGATAACCTTATTCCCTTTTTTATAGTGATAGCCATGTTACGTTTAGTTCTTCCAGGTCGCCTTGGAACATTTTCAACAGAGTTAGGTTTGGTAAATTACCCTCGCACTGTTTGTCTCGAGGTAAGCTCTTATAATGTTGTGGTTTGCACCTTGGACCTACAGAGCCACGCTGTTGAGAGCGATAAACCAGCTGTGGGGAATAATGCTGATTTGTGCTGGAACAGAGCAAGGAACAAATCAAATTAATGTTGATGTTGCAGACTTAAGCTATGGCAACATGTTTATATTTATGAACTCGTGTTTATTAACTAGAGCAAACAAAATGTAACAGTCTTTGGCAGATTGATATAAATTATACTTTTCTACCCATTATTCGAAGTTATTACATTAATATTTACATTATAGATAATTTTGATAAAAATAAATAAAAAATCACATAAGAGAGCACATGGACAAACGCATCAGTCTTGTCTTGTCTGCTGATAAGAGTTAAAGGTTTGAATACCAGACAGGGGTCCAAACGATTTTTTTCTTTCTACTGTTTCTTACTTTCTTTCCATGGAAACACTTTTCCTCTAATATTTTACCTTATTAATCCTCTTTACCCTTATTAGTGAAGATATGCAGATAGTCGGGATTGATAAGTTAGACACGGAACACGGGGGAAAAGAGTTCAAGAACCTTGGTTCATCATCAGAACCAATGTTACCTGTTCAACCATCCTCCTCTGTCGCAGTATTCCCCTTGCCGCTGATTAGCCACCTGGCAGCAATTCTCTGCCCTAGTCCAGCGATTGTCGGGCGAGCTGACCGGCCGAGGTGGTGCTCCCAAGTGCCGGGAGTGGCATGATGGAGTCAGAGCAGTCCTGGGGTCATCAAGAGGACAGGTATTCCTCCTCGTACAAACACCCTCAACCACCTGATAGCCCCGACCACTTGGCACACGACCTCTGGGGTGACCGCGGCCCCTAGAGCCGCACTGCAAGTATGGAGAAGGTATCCCTTCGATTTCGCCCTCCAAGCAAGGGGGCACCCTGAGGTCGTTTGTTACAAAGAACTGATCGTCTGGCCCTGAGTATGTGGACACGTGTGTGTCGTATAGCGACCCACAAGCGGTGCCATACATCTCCGACAAGTTCCTCATTTCCTTCTGAGCTTTCGAGGACGAGCTCTTGTCTTTCTTTGCAGGAGAAGAGGGGAACTGGTGCGTTTTATGGGTACTGTTGATCGGTGGAGGTCTGTTGGAGTGCGATCTTGCAGCTGACGTGTTCTTCAGGCTTGGCGGACTTTGTTTCAGGTGGGGAGGGGCCGCATTTGGTTGGGAGGCAGAGGTCCTTGGATTATAACTGCCAGGTGGCCTGAAACATTTAAATAGAATAAATAAGATTACATTATACAGATTAATTAATATTTCTTATTGGTGAGTGGTTTGTGTGCCTGAATCCATCACACACATATATATATATATAAGTCATTCACGAGCTAAGTTTACCTGGATGACAGCTCAAAATGTTACTAGAAATAATCCCTAATATATCACTACGCCAACAGCTGACATCTATCACTTTGGATGAAAACAGATGGTAATATATTAATGTGATAGCTAAACAATAATTTAGGCCAATATTATTTATATATTTATTTGAGGTCGGACACAAAGTTTATTTATAGTTTTATTCCACTTAAAAAAATATTAACACCACTTTCACAAAAACTTCTAACGAACATAGCTTCAAATTGGCGACTGACGAATCTAAACCATGTGATTGAACATAACGGCAAACAAGATTTTTATAATGATTCAGACACGCAGTTGATGAAAATATTTTATTCAGTTAAATATTTCAAAATATGATTAAATAATCATAAAATCATTTATTGTATGTAAAAAAAATGACAACAATTTTCTCTTTTCCAAGTAAATACGGTGCCTGTATTAAAAGGTATTGATGTGTGCACTATATTACACAAAATCAATAACGTTCCAAAACGAAAAATAAGTACTTTTAATTATGTTTAAAATATTGTTTTGAGTTGGATAAAAAGAAATTATTAAAAAAAATGAAATAGTATGAGAAAACTTAAGTTTATGTTATTTAAAATGTAATATATAACAGGTAATTAAAGATCTTTACATTTATAGCAAAACTGTGATCTTTTACAAGTGTTGGCAACCCAAAACATAAAAAGATGATTTTCGAACTGTCATCCAGGTAAAAACCTATCGTGAACGGAAAATAATATATATAGAGGATTGAAGATAGCCTCAACTGTAATTGCCTTCTCTTTGAGTTGTATAAGGAACTAAAATAGTCAATCGAAATTACTAAATCCCAGAAACTAAATGGGTTTATAACATTCCTTGATAGAGCTGTTTGGCAGTATAAAAACAAACAGGGGAAGAGGAAAATACAAATGACAATACAATTTTTACTGTATTAAATGACATTCTATCCACAAAGATCTATTCTATGCTCTTATACCAGTTACCTTTTGTTTCCCAGGCATTTAGCTCTTAATGATCAACAGAAATATTTAGATGTTTCTACTTTTCAGACAGAAAAATGTCTTTTAAACTATGTTTACAAGTCTATATATGTATAGAGTAATAAGAAATAGCTTTGTGCTCACTCCAGTAGACAACAAACATCAAACTCATGTACTGTAAAAGGTTTTGTCAATATTTAACCTAAATACAAAACATCTGTGGTTTGATTGTCAATATCTAGACTACCTAAGCAGTTCGTTTCATGGTCTATTAGTCGGCCATAGCGTACCTGTTGATGGAAAGAGACCTGGAGGCAGCCGGACGCCTGTCTATGGGGGCGGAGCCACCCCTCGTCCCCGAGGTAAACGTGCCACGGCTGGAAATGTCCTCTTGTTTGAGATGTTGTAAGATGTTGTACGCCCCTCTAAGGTCTCCGTTGGAGGAAACCGATAGCTGCCTCCGCACCTCAGTCTCCACCATGTTGAATGTGGACACCAGACTCGCCATTATCTGACATGCAGACAACTTACTTTATGTCTCTTATTATGACTATAGTAGGATTCTGGTTGAAAGGAGCTTCAAGGTAGAAAATACAAACATTGGTTCACAGTCAACATTTATAGCATAGATATTGTTGGGGGGTTGAGGGGGGTGGGGGGTGAAGAGGTGGGGGTGTAAGTCACATTTAAAATTCAAAGCAAAGCTTGAAACATGCAAATCTAATCTTGAAGCATGCAAAGCAAACTTTGAAACATGTGAAGCAAAGCTTAAAGTGTGCAAAGCAAATCAAAACTTGAAACATGTGAAGCAAAGCTGAGCTTGAAACATGTAAAGAAAATCTCGAAGCAGGCAAAAAAATAGTTTAAAATGTGCAAGACGAAGTCAAAGTGAAGTTTTAAAAATGTGAGACGAAGCTTGAAACATGCAAAGCAAAGTCGAAGCTGAAGATTACATTTTTTGTTATCATTACAAAGCACTACTTTTAATTTTTGTACTATCCATTAAGTGCATCTTGGTAATGATAAACTGTTTAGAGAAAAAAAATAAGCACCCTATATTTTTTATGATGACATCTTTGAATTTACCTCTGCTTACATTATAGATGTAATTTAATCACTAGTCGCTGTAAAACTACTGTTATAAAAATAATTTATCAGTATTGAAATATGTCATATTTAGTGGATATTTCAAATCTGTTCATAGTGTAGGCTATCTAAGTTTTCTTCCACTTCAAAATTTTTCAAAGATGCGAAGGCTATTGTGGGTGTGTGGAAGTCGAAGTGAAGCAGATTTCAGCTTTAGCTTCAACTTTTTGAAGTTTCACACACCCCTAATAATGATTAGCAACAGTTGTAGATCACATGACTTGGCATACGAATATATGAAAGCTGAAATGTAGCAACCCATCTTCTCTCAACTCTACCGCTAGTCCAACAGCCAGACTTCAGACTAGTCCAACAACCAGACCTCAGACGTGCTCACCCCGTTGTGATGATCCTCATCCAGACGTGGCTTCTCTCCCCCTGGAGGAGCTCTACGCTTTCGGACTGTCACCCAGGGATGTAACAGGAGCTCGTTGAGAGTCAGCCTCTTTTCAACGGCTGGAGTCAAAAGTCGATTCACTAGGTTGCGGAACTCTGCAACAAATCACAGTACAGAGGTTACGTTTATGTTGACCGTCTCAATACTAGTTTGGGTTATTTTTGTAGGCCCCCTTACCCGCATTTTTGTGAATGGAGAGTGGAAAAACATTTGGTTAAAATTTAAAACCCCCCTCAGTATAAATAAGTGGGATTGTAACTCCAATCTCCCCGTCATAGATAGTCCAGTCTATTGTGAGAAGTGATGCGCTAGACAAGGGTTCTTCAACTCATTGCCCGCCATACCATTTTTTGAAGCTCTCCGGGTCATAAAATATATATAGCTTAAAATTATATATATAAAAAAAGACAAATATATATTATATTTTACATAACTAAATAATAAAATGAATATGTTTAAGTTATTTTATAAATTATTTTTGCTTTCTAGGCCTAAATAAAGGACATTATTTCGTTTTTATACAAATTTACCTTGAACCGGCAAATGATTACTCTAGTAGACAAGGGAGAGAATACTATTTCGGGTATGTTCGCGTTCGCTCATTATCACTGAGACACTCAATCATAATACTATTGATAGAGTATTGCAGACCGTGGGCAAGCAAAATAATAATTTCAATTTCCTTTATTACAGTGCTGGTCAACAGGTGTAAGAACTTTAACAAGCCAGCATTGAAAAGTACATAAAACCATACATATACATATATTTACACGAGAAAATAAAATAAACAAAAATGGCTAAATAATGTTATATAATGATAAATAATTACAAAAAAAAAGTAATAAGTAAGTAATAAATCATAGCAATAATAATAACTAACTAAAGCATGGTTAAAAGTAGTAACAATATGCAAAAAATTAATCAAAATATTGTAAATTTAAATATTATAGGCAAAATCTCGACAAGATAAATTATTGACATGGGATTTCCTTAAATAACTCTCTGAGTTTAGCTTTTCTTTTATGAAGTAAGTCGAATTCGACAAATTTAGAATTGGCACTATGGACACAACAATCTATAGGGCTCACCTTAGAAGAGCTATTGAGAAAAAATAATTTTGAATTACGAGAAGCCCGAGAAGGGATATGAACGCCTACATGATCAAGGGCAAATTTGCAATAAATTTTGCTATTGAAAATATTAGAAACCAAAAAGGGCATCACAATAAAGTCCACGCGAGAAGAGAGTTTGGAGCCCTAGGAGGTTTCTAGGTTTCTAATTCTGTCATAATCATAATGAATCCGGTTACTAAAGAATTTATCATTGCACGCAGTGACAAATTTTCTTTGAACGTTTTCCAACCTAAGAGAGTCAGTTAAGGTAATGGAATTCCAAGCAAAAGTACCTTATTCTAACTTAGATCTAACCAGGGCGTAGTACAGACATAAAAAACAGTCAACTTTCTTAAATGATGACGTAATAAATTTAATAAGTCCGAATAATTTCAATGACTGGGAAATTACACGGTCAATATGATAGTGGAAATAAAGTTTGTTATCCAGGAGAACACCAAGATCATTAATATAAAGTTTGCGAACTATGTTTTCACTGCCCAATTTATAATTAAAAAAGAAAGGATTAGTTTTCCTAGTAAAAGATAGAGATTTAGTCTTGAATTTATTAATAGACATTCCATTTTCAAAAGACCATTGTAGAATATCATTTACATCATTTTGTAACTCTATACAATCTGCAATAGATTTGATATTTTTAAATAATTTTACATCATCAGCAAAGAGTAAATAACTAGACGAGTTCAAATATTTACCAATGTCATCAATAAACACATTAAAGTTATTCTAACTTAGATCTAACCAGGGCGTAGTACAGACATAAAAAACAGTCAACTTTCTTAAATGATGACGTAATAAATTTAATAAGTCCGAATAATTTCAATGACTGGGAAATTACACGGTCAATATGATAGTGGAAATAAAGTTTGTTATCCAGGAGAACACCAAGATCATTAATATAAAGTTTGCGAACTATGTTTTCACTGCCCAATTTATAATTAAAAAAGAAAGGATTAGTTTTCCTAGTAAAAGATAGAGATTTAGTCTTGAATTTATTAATAGACATTCCATTTTCAAAAGACCATTGTAGAATATCATTTACATCATTTTGTAACTCTATACAATCTGCAATAGATTTGATATTTTTAAATAATTTTACATCATCAGCAAAGAGTAAATAACTAGACGAGTTCAAATATTTACCAATGTCATCAATAAACACATTAAAGAGAAGAGGACCTAAATTAGAACCCTGTGGTATGCCACAGGGTGCTAAAAATGTTTTTGAAGTGTGTAAATAAATTTTAATAGTGAATGATCTTTCATGCAAAAAAACTACTGAACCAATTTACATATGAGTGAGAAAGGCTGAAATTACCAAGCTTAGAGAGAATAATACTATACTGACATAAGTCAAATGTCTTACTTTGGTCTAAATAAATAGCATCAACCTGACCAAGGTGGTGGAAAGTATGCTCATGTATGATGTTCTCAAATATTTTGGAGAACGTGTTTAAGAGGGAAATTGGTCTATTGACAAGCTAATGTTAAAGATATAGGCTAACAAAGGGCTAAAAATGCTGGCCCAGCCTTTAACAATAAAACTTGGAATTCCATCTGTCCCGGCACATCTAGAAGAACTCAATTTTTTTTATAGAGCATTAGCAACATCCAAGGGCATGAATACAAGGGCGCACTAATTTCAATAACGAGGCAGGGTAAGACAGGAAAAGATGAATTATAAACGGAATAAAAATAGGTCACAAACTCATGGGCAATTAATACAAGATCCACTATAATCTTGCCACTAATGTTTAGGTTAGATGGGGAAACTTTATTCACACAATTATTTTTAACAAATTTCCAAAATTCCTTGGGTTTGCATTTAATACTATTTTCTATTGAGTTCGTCCAATTGGCTCTGTCTATAATCAAAGTAGTTTTAACTAATTTACAAAAGTGAGAAAAACGTGAATAGAATACACCATTATTTGTTAGTTTAAACTTTTATTTTTTTCCCTAAAATAGTATTAAGAGTAGGGAAAACCAATTCGGATATTTGGATGAATTAAGAATGGTAATTTGGGGAATATGCATTTTGATTTTCCTTTGGACTATATTGGTAAAATTATCTACAGCCAAATTAACATCTGTTATAGAATAAACACAAGACCAATCAGCAGTGGCCAGGTCATTGTAAAGATTAAGGTAATCACCATATGCATAGTTAATATATGTGGTGAGGGTGTCATTAATTTTTGTAGCAATAGGCACATCAAGTGAAATCAATAAGGGTGGATGTGCTAAATCAATATTCACTAGTGATTGAGAGCTATGAATTACTAAGGGGAGGTGAAAATTAGCAAAAACAAGGTCAAGGAGGTTAGTGTCATTATCAGCATCATTAAGGTGTTCTAATCCTATTATGTTGGTCGAAGCAAGAAGTTGAGTAGCTTTTAATTTAATGTAGAAATGCGAAATTCTTTGAGCATGATGATATTTCCAATCAATTTTGAGGCAGTTAAAATCACCTAAAAGTATTATTCAATATGGATAGTTAGCCAAAGCACCTTCAAGAAATGTAAAGTAATTCTTAATTGCCTTGACTGTTATTTTAGGAGCAAGATATAGGTTCCCAATCAACAATTTTTGGCGATCAAATGTTGGGATTTCAATCCAGACACATTCCATATTATTCTCTAGGTAAGTTCTCCTGACCACACCAGATATAGAACCAATGACAGGAATGAGAACACCACCACCCCTTGAGATTGTAGCATCATCATATAATCTATCGGCTCTATAAACATTATAATTAGGGGGAAAGTAATTTTCATTAACAAACTCACTAGAGAGCCAAGTTTCAACTAAACAAATAATAGAGAATTCATTCAAACAAACATTTGTAAATAATTCCCTTGCTTTGGTTTGAAGACCACCAACATTTTGATAATATAATAGAATATCACTATTATTCACTGAGAGATGGGCTGGGAGGTAGCCTCCAGCGATGGTCACGAGTGGGGTTCGAATTGAACCCTCTTGAGAGCCAAGGTAAGATGCAACAGCAGCCTTTACAGGGGTATAAACACAGGGGGACTCCTCACAGATTATCTGCTCAGACAGCAACTTCCCATAGTAAGGTGCAATGAGACAGCCAGACGGCCAAATATCACCATTGTTTATCATGGGAAAATAATTTTCTTTGGCAGAAATATGGAAGGAGGAATATGAGTTAAATTTAATTTTAAATTTTGAACAGATAAGGTATTCAAGATTGAGTTCTTTAGTCAAATAAGATTGAATGGCCAGGGAAGATACTTCAGGAGAAAAACGAGTAACGAATAGAGATTTTTATAAAAATAATAATAGTACTTAGCATTGCGTCTTACTATCCGTTCAGGTTATATGATTAAGTATTAATTACTCTATTGGGTTAGGAATGGTAAAGGTTGAATTTAGACAAAGTGAACCAGCATTTGCAAAAAGGAAGAGAGGAAAACCCATCCTCAGAACATCTGACCTGAATTCAAACCACAATTTTCCCATCAGCGGCATGTCAGTCTTGTGTAATAATGACAGGTTTAAACCATTCTAATCTTTACTCTTCACAAAGGAAGGCTTCAGGGAGGGCTATTGCTATAAGCGCTCAGTGTCATTACGTAGAGCATTGCCACAGTAAGCAGTGTTAATTTTAGCTGTGATTGGTGACATTTATTGAACTGCGTCAAGTTTGACTGGAAAAAACGAGGAAAAATAAATTAATAGTGCATCAGATAGGAACCACCAATCCCTGGGTCACAGAAAGTGTATAAAAAGCAGTTATTAATATTATGTAAATAGTAGAACTACAAAATAAATAATATTTGTATGACAATTTATATTGCACAGTTATATACAAGTAAAATAAATGAATCATATTAGTTAATAAAATACCAGCAGCCCAAAAGTTTCTCTAAGTAAACTGTAATATTTAAATGATCTAAAATTATTTTGCATGTTTCCAAATAATTAACACAAATTACCATACAAAGCACACTAAATTGCAATATTGATGTTCAAACAAATAAAATAATGCAATATTATCAAGAAACTGTGTTGTGTAAGGTTAAATAAACACTAATACTAATAGAGTATTTATTTCGTAAAAAAGTAGAACGCAGTGATAATATATGTAAGAGCTCAAACATAAAGTTGAAAGAACTAAATATCAAATAACCGCGCTCAATTTGTTATGGTAACGTAGTTTTATTCTCAGTTACTAGAGCGCATTGATATTTAGTTCAATCATTCACCCACCCAAAGCACTGCTCTACGACTGCGTGTAAGGTTTCATGGTATGTTACTAGGTGTCGTAATTTAGTTTCTTAGACCTGCCACCAGGAGAGGAAATATTTACTACATTATTATTATTATTATTACTATTATTAGCACCGCGTTTTACTAACTGTTCAGGTTATACGCACTTATGTTTATGTGTAATGGTGTGTAATGGTAGGGTGATGTGAGATGAAATGGAGGACTTACAGTTTAATGTGGGATCCGAACCATGGTGGAGGCCTGGCATTCCACACATTCACAAGTTATGATTAATACATGCCTTGTCAGAGGTGAAGGAAGGGTTTGGCAATCAGATAAATTTGTGCCAGGAGCAAGGATTGAGCCCCAGACCCCCAGCACAGAAGTCTGATTGAAACCTTACCCCTAGACCGCAATGTCACCCAATATTTAATAAATAAATTATTTTGTTATTTGGTATGATGAACGATAGATGAAAAAATATATAAATTTGGGATTTGTTAAAATAAATCAAAATCTTAAAAATTACAAGTATTTCAAGAAAGGCAATATTTTATTTTATTTATTTATTTATCATCTAAAATAGTGTATAACACAATTTAAAATATAAAACACTCCTCAAATATTCTTTTTGAATAAATTAGTTTAAATCAGCTGCAAAAAATATTATCAGATTTTCAAAAATAAATCATCAGTGAAACCACCTCTAAACAAATTTCACCCCGAAAAACAGGAACATATTTAAAGTTGTGTGAAACTTCTACTAAATACTTTGGTCCTGGTCGTGTAAAACTTAATCATCAAGTGGCGCGATTTATTTTAAATAAAATATAATTGACCCACTTCGATGAACGCATGGTCTAAGGTACTACTCTCGCAGTAGACCAGACTGCCGATGACGAAGAGATTGTGGGTCGATCCCAGTCGGGTGTACCGAGTTTATTTTCACAAATGTTTTCCCACTCTATATCCACGTGAATGCGGGTACATTTAATCTAAATTAAATTTTCCTTATCACTAATTCATTAGATTAGTTAGTGCATAAGCGCGTAACCAGAATGGGTAGTTAAACGTGGCGCTAAAAAATAAATATACAATCATATTATATTATAATTACGGACATAGCTGCTAGTATCGCCACTTAAGTTCTAAACCCATGTTTTCATCTCTATACATATTATGATCCTAGAAACATAATTTATATTTTATATTTCTGGTATCATAATATATCTAGAAATAAATAGTAGTATCCCGTCGAACAAAAATACAATCCATTTAAATTCCGTGAACTATCGCCTGAGAGCCAAAGTTGGTGGCACTGCACGTACCGGGAGACATATTGGCCAAGATCCGACGTTGAAGGTGGGTCAGTCCCACGTTTATCTGCCCCAGCAGATGTTTCCGACGGTCCTGCAGCGTCGCGGTGCCCTCCCGGGGAGTCAGGAAGGGTAGCCTCCCAGTCACCATGCCGAACAACACCACCCCGCTAAAGACATACACAATGTAAACACAAATGTAAGAACTCTACGGTTGTGTACTATTTTGTTTAACAACGTTGCCTACTTAATGAACTCAAAGCTATTTTGAGCAGTGGGTTGTATCTTGACTTGACATAAAATTTACACTTAGACGTCAATGCGCGCAGTAAAAGAAGGGGAGTGAATAGAAAGAATAGTTCATCCTCCGCGGACTCTTGTTTATCTGCTAATTAAAACTTTCTTCTGCTGACGAGTATAAACACTCACTCAAGTATTGGCTCCTGGACAGTATTGGCTTGCTTTTCAAAACTACCTTTATTTTGTTTCCTATTTTAGATATACATATGTTTCCAAGTGCTTTTTTAATCTACGTCATGGCAGAAAGATGCCTACTAATTCAAATAGACGGATTAAAAATAGTACGTTTAAAAAAATTGTGGCAATGAGAGGATATTTTTAGAATAATTATTTTAAAATGTATGTTTTTACTTTCTCGGTACCTCACAGGTAAAGAACGTATTGTGATCGTCAAAAAAGTCGAACTCAAGATTTTGATGAATTTCGACGTTTCATGACACCCGAATCTGAAAAAGTGGTTTTGGAATTTACGTCTGTCTGTCTAAACTTCAGCGTAGAGCCTAAACTGTTTTACCGATCGGGCTAAAACTTGGTATCTAGAGTTTTCATAGGGTTGCCCCGAGGTTTTTTTGGAATTGGGTACCTATGCCTAAAATGAAGGGTAATTTACTGAAGGGCAAAAAGAGAAAAAAAAATCGATTTTTTCAAAATCGAATCAAACGATTTTGATTAAATTTCATTTCTAAGCATTGACCAATTTTATATATAAAAAAAGGTTACTCTCATTTTTTTCGGACAAATGACTTTAAGGGTTCCGGTCTGATGCGTAAATTCTCATTTTTTGTTTCACTGTTGTAACTTTAAAACCCACCGATTAAAACTTAAATTACATAAAATGAGCATGGTTAAATACTATTTTGACTTGCCGTGACGTCATGAGTAGGCAACAGGCAACGTCATCAACATGACATTCCTGACAAGAATGGCGATTGATTGCAATTAATATTTGCAACAGACCATGAAGCAGCCGAAATTAACCAAGAACTGAACGTGAATTTTCACTTTTCTTGTTAATAACACTGCGCTTTTTCTTATATAATACTTAGAGTGCTCCATATGAACAAAACATTTATGGGGGTTTGGGAGGGGGATCGTGTTGCCCCACCCAGTTAACGACGCCCGCGGGTTACATTTCCTGTCCTGGTCTATGTCAAAGTAAATGAAGGCTACAAGGGAAATAGGGGTAAAGACACATCACAGTTATCTTCCAGGACAACTTTTACATCTTAAAACTCCGTAAGGACCCCAGAAAATACTATCTTTTTATTAATTTAAATATGACAGAGCCCTCTTTTAACCATAACCTAAATTGCATTAGAAAGTTTTAAATATTTTCTAACAGATGGCATCATCTGTTAGAATCAGAGGTGAACATGTCTTACAAACTCCACATATCAACTTCCGGGCCATATTTCTGTCCGGCAACGAACAGTTCCGGGGCCGCATACTCCGGGGAGCCACATTGGGTCTGGAGCAGACTCTTGGAGTCCCACAAGTTGCTCAGACCAAAATCTAGAACAAGAAGAGTTTTTTTTTACGTTTTTATCAAGCATCGTGCCTCACCACCCGTTCGGGCTTTACGCATATATACTAATTACACTACATGTGTTAAGGATGAGGAAGGTTGACTTTAAATTAAGTATACCCACATTTGCGTGGGAGGAGAGTGGAAAAAACATTTTGAAAAAAGACACCCTTAGCACATCTGACCAGGATTTGAACCCCGATATTCCTGATAGCGGCAGTCCAGTCTATTGTGAAAGTGGTGCCTTAGACCATTTTACCACCGAAACGTGTGGAATTATTTCGTCAAAAGGAAAATTATTTTTTAACTATAAGAACAATCCAATTTTCAGAAAAAAAGACCATTTAGAAAGTGTAAACATGTTTTCTTTTCGTTCACCATTGATAAAATTTTACTATAGTATCAGTGCTATTTTATAGTTATTTATAATATATATCAAAAGTGACAGCTGTATATCACGTGACTTAACGTATGGATGCATCAAAGTAGATATAGTAACTTGTTCAGCTGTCAAATAAGGCCCTTCCCATGAAAATTGGATTATACGACAAATATCCATTCTACGCTCCTATTGTAGCTACAAGTCAACTTTTAAACTATATATATAGGGGTCATAGAAGATAGTTTTGTGTTCATTGCAGTAAACAACAAACTCGTGTACTGTTAAAGGTTTTGTCAATATTTTATCTAAAAGTCACATCTGATTGGCTGCCTAGATACCCTCCTTAAAGATATGTCCGTTCACTTACCTACGATCTTAACGCGTTCCTTGGCAGCGTCCAGAAGAACGTTTTCCATCTTCAAATCTCTGCAACAACCAACCATTTATGTTAAGGGTGAACGAATAGTTAGAACTGAACAATTTTTTCAACCGAACTAGACAACCCAATTCAACTTCTTGAAAGGATTTACCCCAAAGTAAAATATTAGTGCGAGGGGATTTTTTAAAAGTTTTCTTGATTTTAAATCTAATCTAGGTGCGAGAGGTAGATGGTATTTTAGTTTTTCATGAGTGGTCTACTGCTTTTTACAAGTATACTCCCTGAAGTACTCTATCAATTTATTGATTGAAGTGTTTAGAATATTAATTTGCAACAATATTTATCTTTAGTCAAAAGATAATGGCAGTCCAATACATGTTGGGCTTGCGTTGATTACATTTTAGATTACAGTACATTCCCGATTACCCTACCTTCGGTAATCCGACATATTATATCAAAAAAAACTTGCATTTAATTAATTTAAAACCCACTTTGGTGACCGCATGGTCTATCACGCCACTCTCGTGTGAGGCTAAACTGCCGTAGACGGGGAGATCGGGGTTCAATCCCGGTCATGTACACTGAATGTGATTTTATCTAAGTGTTTTTCCACTCTCTCTCTCTTCACGCAAATGCGGATGCACTTCCTTTAAATTCACCTTCCTTATCCATATCACATTATTGTAATCAATGTATAGCCGTATAACCCTAATGGGTAGTAAAGCGTGGTTCTAAACAAATTAATTTAAAATCTATTTTTAGTTTAACATGTATAAAATAATAGTTATTTCATTTATTGTATTAGTTATACCGGATTGTATGATAATCTGTACGTCTATTTATTTTGTATTTAATTTTGAATATTCGTTTTCGCTCCCCCCACCAATCTTGTTTCTGTACTAACCGACTACCTGGCGGTTCTGTTTAGGTCGTATAGTCAGGACTTTACTGTACACTACGTTTATTTTATTTGATAAGATACTTTAACCCCAAAGTTGTTTCTTGTGTGCAAAAAATAAGGATAAGCTTTTAAAAAAATCTATTTTGATCATATCTATCAATAAATTCTATCATTTATATCTCTCAAGGGTACGGCCAGACTGGGCGAACGAGCGGATGAATGATAAAAAATATAACACATTGGTTGTAATGAGAGGTGGCCAGACTGGAGCGAGTGAGCGACTGAGCGCGCTCGAAAAATAGAGCCGGTACAGTCTAGTTTACAGGCGCTAGGCAATATTATCGCATGTGGGTTCATTAAGTGCTAGGGTAGCTTCTCATTTAGACTTTATCAATAGGCTTAGCATACTTGCTACTTACGGCCTAATTTAATTGGTAAGATCATAAACCGTACCTATAAGTAGTGGGGATGGTGTAATAAAAAAAATAGAGACTTACCTAATATAATAA
>CABEEJ010001153.1:131121-177684 GCA_901482245.1 Timema douglasi | reverse complement strand
TCCTGCTACCTTGTTATTTTTAGTTTAGTTTTCTTATTGTGCGCCAGCCTTAGTCTTCTAGGAAGAGTAAGGGCGACGCCACACTCGTAGGTTTTTTCTTTTTCCTTTAACTCCCAAACCTCGCGTGAGACGGGGGCTAAGTTGGACCTCCAATGATCAGTGATAACCATTTATTTAAAGTTTAAAATGGATTTTCTAGTAGATCTTAAAGTTGCACTTCCCAGTCTACACACAGTCTTTGGCATTAGGCTCAAGATAATTTATTTAAAAAATATAAATCCTAATAGCACACCATATAATTTCACTTATTAGACCTGAAATGTGTCATCTTTATATTATGAATTTGTTTGGAAGTTCACACGCCGAAGGTCAGGAGGTTTAAGGCGTCAAGATCTCAATATAGAGTGAACCCTGCTTATTGTTAATAGATATTTAGTTTACAATATCCAAAGCTCACTAAAACTTAAATGTGTTTCCATTGAACCGTAAGTGATAAGGGCAAGAACAAAACCTATAAATTATATTACATTTATTGAAATCATTTTAAATGGTTATATATGTGCTGTTGTTTAATGTAAACCTTTTTGTTAATATTTTCTGCCTTCTAGCACCACGTCTTACTACACATTCTGGTCGTATGCCTATGGGATGATTACAATAATGTTTTAGGGATTAGTATAGTTTAATTTAGAGGAAGTTCTTCCGGATTTGCATATAGGAAGGTTAGAAAACTATTTATAAAATCCATTCACCATGCACCCAACTGGGATCAAACCCCAATCCTTCTATCATCAGCAGAGTAGTCTATTGCAAGTGTAACGCCTAAGTAATAATACTATCTAGCACCGCGCCTTACTACCCGTTCGGGTTTTACGCTTTTAGTACTAGTTACGGATTAGGAATTGGAAAGGTTGCATTAGAGGAAGTTAACCCGCATTTGCGTGGAGGGAGAGTGAAAAATCATTTAGGAAAAACCACCTCCAGCTAACCCTACCGAGATTCGAACCTCAGCAGTCGAGCTCAACATGACAAGCGCGTTAGCCAACTACGCCACCGAGGCGGGTGTAATGTAACGCCTAAAAACAATTCAGTATTTTATTGGGAGAAATACTATTTTTGTCTGAATATAAATCCTTGTAGATCTGAGATTAAATCCCATAAATAGTTCTAACATTAATTATGTGTATGTTTTGATTTGTTAAAAAATCGCGATTCAACTATTAATGTGTATAAAAAACCACCAACGCATAATATAGTTTCTCTTTTGCTTTAGGATTAAATGTAATCTGGCATTACTCTTTGGATTACAGTTTATTTGGCAAACAAATATGACAGACAAAAATTAATTATACATTGATAGTTTGTTGATATTTACAAACCCCTCGTTGTCAAGGGGACTTACAAATAACATTAATATATTAACAGTTAATATATTTGAATTGATACAAATTTAAATAGAAAAAAGAACCACACAAACCTTCGGCTTTTTCGACACTGCTTCACTTGCTACTGAGATAGCGTGGTGGTATTTACCATATCAATTGTTAGAGATAATGAGTACAACAGATGTCTGATGAGTACTCTTTGAGTTATTGGAAACAAAGAAACAAAAGAAATTGGAATGTAAGGAAAAATGTAAAATTTAATTATGTATATAGAGAGCTAATATATAAGAAAAGGTTCAATCCCAAGTGTAATTACAATAATGTTTCTCCTAACTAACATTCCTCAAATATTCCTCTCACACTCCTATTTTTCTCCTTTTCTCTCTAGTTTTCCGTTCATTTACTGGTTAGTTGGTGGCACGTTTATGGGAGATGTGTGTGCGTACGTGTATAAGAGAGATATACTATCAAATATAGAAAGAGAGAAATTATATGTGCAAGGGTTTTTATAGAAAGAGAGAGAATGTCTGTGTGGTGCAATTAATTTCTCCTCGTGTAACCTATACATGCCACAAGATATCTTGTTACGTAACGTGCTCTGAAACCTTTGATATGGAGTGTTATTTTTAATGTATCAGGTAGGCATATTCATACAATAATGTTAATTTAGTATTATGTAAACATAAAATCAAGGTTAAACCTTACAAATCTTTTTTACAGGAATAGTATACGGTAGTCCAAGAAAATATTGGTGTCTGAATAGAATAATTAAACTATGGTTTGTGGTATTTAAATTTAATAAGAGTTGGAAAAAACCTTTTATAAACCCAGGAACTAAGATATAGAAAATCTTTTATCAGGAAGTTTCATAAAGTTATATTTATTCCAATATGATATGAATAATTTTTTTCGACCTCTATAAAATATAATAAAACAGCTACAATATATTTATCCGTAAAGTCACGCTAGCAGAAACTTTTAAATTATATAGATATTAAAAATAGCTATACATAATTGAATCAAAGTCGATATACCATCTTAATTTTGAACAAAAACAAATTATTGGTACTTTCTAAAATTCTTCTTTCTTCAAAAATCTAACAGAAGTTTAGGTTAACAAAAGAAATTTTTAAGACAAGAAACATCAATATAAAAGGAAATTCAAAGGTTGTATAAAGGTCCAACCGGGGTGTCATAAATCATAGCATACTTATCAGTCATCACTATGCACAGGGATGTTGAGGCTTTAATCCTGGTTTGGATCCTTTAATTTAGTTTTTCATTTTTTTATTTCATTCATTCTTCAAGGTATATTTGGTACATTGCCTCTATTACATCTAAATCATCATTATCTTTTATTAAAAGTATTTAATAGAGAAACTAGAAAAAAGTTAAAATATTGGTATTAAGTAAAAAATAATCGAATTAAAAAACTATTAATAAAACAGCTTTAACACTTTGAACACCACACCAGCTAGTTTAAAAAATATATCAAATTACCATAAGGCTACGTATATTTCATAGAATTAAAAATCACAAAAAATGAGAAAAGCCTCCCAATATCACCTTTGTAAATCTCGCGTTCTGATTAGTCGGCGAAATGGATCGCGTGATAGCTAAAGAGTGGCTGTTGGGGCTCAGATAAACGATTTCAAAGCTGTTAACGCAAACCCGTTTGTGACCGTAGGGACCATTAAATTTCACAGGAAAGTAAATTTAACAAAATATAAAAAATGAACAAACCTCTCGTCGCCAACGCTGCTAATCCGTTTCCTTTCTCTTTCACAGTTCAAACACTGTTGCCAAAATTAAAACTATATTGCCCAATTTTTTTAAAAAGTTTTAATTTTCTTGGTCCTTAAGTTTGGATTTTGTTTGTGGTTAAAGGTTATTTAATCTGTCTGATACGAAAATAGTATAACAACTATCAGATTGGGTGACCTGGTGGTCTAGGGGTAAGTTGTCAGACTTCTATGCTGGCGGCCGGGGTTCAATCCTCGGTCCCGGCAAAGATTTATCTGATTACCAAACCCTTCCTTCACCTCTGACAAGACATCTTGTGAATGTGAGGAATGCCAGGCCTCCACCGTGGTTCGGATTCCACGTTAAACTGTAGGTCCTTCATTTCATCTCACAATCACCCTACCATTACACATTAGCGTGAGTATAACCCGAACGGGTAGTAAGACGCGGTGCTAATAATAATAATAATAATAACTATCAGATTAACTCAAAATATTCTTCTTAGAAAAAAAATTGGAAATGATGTCAATGGAAAAGTTAACATAAATTAAATTAATCGCTTTCAAACTTTCTCTATCAAAATAATAGTAATCAAACTAAATTTTATCTATTATTTTAAAAATAAAATTAGATCATTCAATTTTTGATACTACCAATTTAATCATGACAATGATGGACTTGGCAGTAACGTGGGTAGTCTACCTTACATAAATGAATTTATCATCTTGGTCCACTCAAATATATATATCCTAATTTTATATATAATTAGATAAGCCCGTTTCTGGTGGTAGAAATTAGGGGTAAATTAATGAACATATTTTGTCAAATGACCACTCGTTTTAACGATTAAGAGGCCAGGATGTCGGGAAAAATGATGTTTTTCCACTAAAACCCTATTTTCAAATTATTATTATTATATTTAGCACCGCGTCTTACTACCAGTTTGGGCTATACGCTTTAAGTACTAATTACTCTAATGGATTAGGAATTGGGAAGGTTGAATTAGAGGAAGTGAACCCGCATTTGCGTGGAGCGAGAGTGTAAAATCATTTAGGAAAAAAACCTCCAGTTCACCCGACCAAGATTCGAACCTCGATCTCCCCGTCCTCAACACGACAAGCGCGTTAGCCAACTACGCCACCGAGGCAGGTCCTATTTTCAAAGATATTTATATGTTTTCAGTCTGTGTTTAATCACCATAGTGACCATTATTATCTACATGGCTGTACAGCTATAAATAAAATAAATCGCTTTGGCTAAAAAAATAATAACTCAAATCTTTATTTGTTGATCCAAACACATCACAATTTTCTCTTTGGCTGCTGGTCATTATCACGTCTTAATTGAGATACCTAACCTGGGGGAATATTTTTTTTATTGTAATGTTGCTATCATTAATTCACGTTTAAATTAATAATTTTCGCCATAATTTGAAAATTAAAATGTCAAGTTGTTAAGTTCGTGAAATAATTTTCTACGTTTTGTTTCGCTCAGGATAAAATGATGTTTAAATATGTTTAGTTGTGTATTATTAGCTCAAAAACGATAGAATTATCTTGAATAATATTTACCATTTACCATTTTAACTATAAAAGAATGATTTTTGGTGTTAAGTTTTTCAAATAACGGGTTTTGATTTTCTTTTTATTCAAATAATGTGTTTTGATGTTGATTTTAAAAAAAACTTAAGTTTAGCTATGTTTCCATTTTGGCGCTTAATTTTGAGGATATGATATTTAAAAATAATGTTTGGTGTAACGTATCTATCTTTTCACATTATTATAAATACTGTAAGTTCAGTTAAGTTTACATATTGATACTTAATTTTGAAGTAATGATATTTAAAAGTCCCGTAATGTTTTGTGTACCAGATCTATATTTAGACATTCTCTTTCTTTATCTGATACTCTCTCTTGTCTCTCACACATACTCTCTACCCTCAAATACTCTCCATATCACACAATTTATCTCACATTATTTTTATCATACTCTCTTTCTTAGGCAATATCTCAAATGCTCTCTCATTATCAAACGTTTTCTTTCTCCCAAACGCTTGCTCTCTCTCTTTCTCTCTCTCTAAGACGCTTTTTCTCTCTGTTGAATGCTCTCTCATAAACTTCCTCTCGCTCCAAATCCTTTTATCTCAAACTCTCTCTTAAAGTACTATGACTATCTCATTATCTCAATCTCACTTTCTTTATCTCAAACTCCATCTCTTTCAAATTTTTCTTTTCAAACGCATTCTTTCAATTTATCTTTCTAACTCAATTTCAAAAACTCCTTTTCTTAAACTCTTTCTCTTAACTCTTTCTTTAAACTAATCACTACCTCTCTAATTTTTTTCTCTAAAACTCTTATTAAAATGCAATCACATTTTATATCTCTTTCACACAATATATCTCCCAAAATTTTACTCTTTCTTTCTCCCCCCCCCCTCTCTCTCTCACACACACACACTCTCTCACACACACACTCTCTCACACTCACACAGTTTATCACGCATGCTCCCTCACATATTCTCATTATTTCTCTCATACCCTTTCACTCACTTTCTCTCATACAAACTTTCTCTTCTGTTCCACACACTCTCTCGTTCTTTCTTCGAGTCTTTCTTCCCCTAATACATACACATACTCTCAATATAACTCATTCACACTCACTCGATGTCTCTTAATTTTACATTCTCAGTCTCCTCCACTCACTTCCTCACACCTCACACACATTTTCACATTCAAACTCATTTTCTCACACTCTCATTTTCAAACCAACTCATGCACACAAAAACACTCACAATCTCATTTTCACTGTCAAATTTTATCAATCTCTCTATCATATATTTATAGGGACCTAATCTTTATATATAATTTGATAAGCTTGTTTTCAGTAATAGAAATTACGAGGAAATAACTGAACATTGTTGGACAAACTACCACTCATTTTAACGGATAGAATTCTAGGATGCCAGGAAAAATAATAGTTTTACGGAAAACTCGATTTTCATGGATAAATTTCAGTTTTTTTTAATCACCATGGAAACCGCTGCATGGCTGTACATCTCTAAATAAAATATATCTCTTTGGCTAAAATATAATAACTCAATATTTATTTGCTGACAGAACTAGAGATGAAAGTTTTCCGGGAAATTATGAATTGGAAAATTTTACCCAGTGGTGGTTTGCGGAAAAGGGGTTAAGTTTTAGAGGGGGATCTTAGTCTCTTTTATATATACTTCAAAATATAGTGTATTAGAAAAAGGGGAGGGGACTTTAGGTTGGAGAAGGGGTAGATAGTAAGCACGGATATTAGTGAGGGGGATAAATGTCGTATGAGCTCTAAAATTATTTTAGTTAACTTAAATAATTGAAGTATCACTTATGAACATAATGGGTCTACAAAGGATCGCATTCATTTGTTTCTTTACTACTTTATTTCTTAGATCCGCGTCTTACTACATGTTGAGTTTATTCGCTTATGTACTAATAAAAATAATGTGTTAGGTATGTAGAAGGTTGAATTAGAGGATTTGCACGTGCATTTTGGTGGAGTGAGATTAGAAACCAATTTATGAAATTTGCCCTCAGTGCACCTGACAGGGGTTAAACCCCGATCTCCATGTCCTCAGCAGTCTAGTCTATTTCTAGAGTAACACATTGGACCGTGTGGCCACAGAATATTATGTTTCTTATTACTACTACTACTACTACTATTACTACTACTATCACTTACCCTTAATTTTTGTTACTGTTATTATTATTATTATTATTATTATCATGCAATTACTCTACAGAAATAATATTTGAAAATTTTCCGGAAAATATTAAAGGAAAATTCACCGTCTCACATCTCTAGTCCAAACACAACACAATTTTATGTTCGCAAGAATATTTATCTTTGTATGCTGGTTATAACATAATATCTGAATTGAGATAGCTAGACTGGGGAATCATTTATTTTTCATAGGAATGGTGTTATAGTTAATTCGCATTTAAATCAATAATAGCTAGCATTAATTAAAAGTTAAAAAGTTATGTTGTTAAATTCATGAAAATCTTGTCCATATTTTGTTTCGCACACATGATAAAAATATGTTTAATTTTTTTTTGTATTAATTATAATTTAAAAGCTCAGAAACAGTAAAATGATCTTGAATAATGTTAATAAGTAGCCATTTTAAATATTTAATGGTGACATGGTGAACTATGGGTAAGGTGTCAGACTTCTCTGCTGGCGGCCGGGGTTCCCTCCTCGTTCCGGGCACAGATTTATCTGATTACCAAACCCTTCCTTCACCTCTGTCAAGACATCTTGTGAATGTGGGGAATGCCAGGCCTCCACCGTGGTTCGGATTCCACGTTAAGCCGTAGGTCCTTCATTTCATCTCACAATCACCCTACCATTACTCATTAGCGTAAGTGCGTACAACCCAAACGGGTAGTAAGACGCGGTACTAATAATAATAATATTAATAATAATAATAATAATAATAATAATATGTTTTCATTTTAACGCTTGATTTTGAGGATATTATATTTAAAAGTAATGTTTTGTGTACCCGATCTATTTTTAACATTCTTACAAACACTGTAAGTTCATTTATGTTTCCATATAATATCTTAATTTGAGGGAATTATATTTAAAATTACCTTAATATTTGAGTCCTACATCTATAGTTTCAAATTATATCTCTCTATCAGACTCTCGCACTCTCTCACACACTAACCTTCACTCCCTCCTCTCTCTTTCTCTTACACACAAAAACACACATTATAAAACAATCTCTATATTTTATTATTATCTTATTCTTTCTCTCACACACTCCTTACCCTCACATACACTCTTTTTCTTACAATTGATCTCACATTATTTTATTCATTATACTCTCTTTCATAAGCTCTATCTAAAACTCTCTCTCTCAACCTCTTTCTCTTTCTAAGATGGTCTCTTATCTCTCAGACGATCTCTTATATCTCAGATGATCTTTCATCTCTCAAATGGTCTCTCTCTCAAACGCTCTCTCTCTCTCTCGAACGTTCTATCTCTTGAGCGCTATCTCTATCTTTCAAACTCTCTCCCTTTCAAATTCACTGTATCTCAAACGTTCTCAAACTCTCTGACTCAAACTCTTTATCATCTCAATTTCATTATTTTAAACACTATCTCACAATCTCACTCTTTCACTCTCAATATCTATATCTCAAATTCTCTCTATCTCAAACTCACTTTTTATCTAACCCATGGTTTGTCAAATCAACAGTCTCTCAAACCCACTGTCTCTTAAACCTACTCCCTGTCACTCAAACTTGCTTTCTAATTTTTTTTTCTCTATCGCTTTCTCTCAAACACTCTTTCTAATTTAAACTCGCTCTCCCTAACTCTTTATCAATTGAATTTTATTTCTCAAAAATAATTTCTCCCACTCAAACTTTCTCTTTAAAACTCTCCCCCTAACCCTATCATTTTCCCTCTCTTTTACACAATATTTCTCCCAAAATTTAACACTTTCTCAAACACAATCTCTCACACACACTCTCTCACCCATTTTATTACGCACTTTCCTAAACATATTATATTTTTCTCACACACTCTCTTTCAATTTATCTCCCACACTCTGTAGCATTTGGCCACAAGCATAGGAGAGTCAAGCCAGGAGAATATACAACTTAACCACTTTCACCCTGCGTCGCGGACTACGAGTCGGAGAAAAACAACCACAATAACACAACTTAGCATAGCTGCGCCACGAGACAGACTGACTATCCACTGCCATCAAGGTTCACACACATTTACATGGAAGAAGATTTTAAAAAAAGGCGTATCACACGAACGGTTAGTATGATGGACTGCTAAAAAAAAAAGAGTATTTTCCTAAATAAGTTCCCTATTACAATCCAACTATCTGATATTTGGCCCATATTTATGAGTCTCCAGATATCCGGTCCAGAAAAGGTTTTTCACCATGGTGAGTATTTTTACCACAATAACAACCCTTTTAAGTGTACGAAGTGTCTAAGACGTCTAACAATAGACTGAGTCACCAATGACGAAGCTATAAGATTTAGAATCTTTGCCAGTTGGAATCAGAGTGTTATTTTTATAATTAATAAATACGTGAGTCAAAATGGGCACCGAAATGCGGTAACAAAAAATATATATAAATCCCACTTTTATTTGGTTTCTGTATTTTGTTCTAAAAGAAACATTCTTTAAACCAAGGCGGGCGTTCATTCATTTTTAAAATTAACCATTTTGAGAGTGAACTATCCCACATGTCTTGTCTAAATGACCTTCTGAATGATCTCCCAAGAGCATCGTATTGGAGCCCCTTACTTCTCCAACCACCCTTAGTGTTCCTCACCTATTACCCAACCTCTTTCTTCAATGTACGATCCTCAATCCCGCCAACTACTAGCGGATAAGAACCGAAGGAGGTTAAGAGAGTGAGAGAAAGAATGTGAGAGGTATTGAAGAGAAGAAGTGGCAGCCAGGTCTTCCCGTCAATCTTCCAGATTGCCTCATTTACCCCGTGAAGAGTAGCTGAGAGCCGGTGACGCTTCAAGAGAATCTTCCTCTCTCCCTTCCTCAACTCTAAAGGATCCATCCAGTCTCCCCAACTCCCACCCCATCATCTGCACTTTTCCATCCCTTTAGCATCTCGTCGTCTCACTCAAGTCAAGCCGACCCCTCCTCTCGACTCCCCCGCCTCGGACTGACGTATCTCCATTTGACATACACAGATCCTTTTGTTCCAAGATGGGATGTAACCTACTCGTGAAAAATTCAACTCTGTTTTATTTTTCATAAATCATTAACTTCGTATAAGACATGACACCCTTCTTTCCAACTGCTTTGGTTAAATTTAAATACAATTTTCTTAGTTTATCCCACAATTACTTATAACAGTTTTATTTTTTTAAATACAAACCAATGAACTAAATATGATTAAATAGTGAATTTATTTATCTCACCCAATTCAGTGGGAACGTGGAGTAAGTAAAGAACTCGTTTAAACTGGGTTTTTTCAGGCGTAGATGTTGGGGTTTGAATCCCAGCTGATTTTATTAATTTTATTGTAAACAAACCGGTTTACTACCCTCCCTCAACTCAAATTCAGGTATAATTTTCTCTAAGCGCTTTGTACGACATCTTATCTCAGTCGAATCCTTCTAGTAAATTAAATGTCTTAAGCTTTAATCCTGACTTAGCCAAAAAATGTACATTTGGGATAATTAGGGGTATTCCTTTAAAAGTAATTAATTAACGACTGGGCCATGGGTGTTGTGTCTGTTGTATATTTTAATAATTTCATATGTCGTGAGCTGATATAATCTGTCAGCTCAGAAGGTGCACGTTAAATATCTCGAAAAAATAACTATAAAATAAATAAATTCCTCTTCCCTGCATCATTTGTTGAATTAAATGCGGATAGACCTGAAAAGTGTTAGGTCCTGGTGGAGGAGAATTGTTTACTTTCTTTGACTTCAACTTTCCTCGCGTGGATTCCGCATGTTTTATTATAGTAAGAAAGGTGTATTCTATATAGTATTTAGCAGAATTTTTAGATAATGAGAGGAGATAATATTCAGATAAAACCATTTCATTACACATAAAGAAGATTAGAAAATAGACCACCCTGTTACCAGCAAACAAGACATTACTACAGTTTTTTTTCTCTTGACCACAAGTATTGGTGAAATTTTTTATGATCATAAATATGACATTTGTTTTTGTAGTACTAGTACTCAATTTATTTATTTTCAAATAAAGATAAAATATTTCAAAAGTCAAAAATTTTCAATATAGAGATTAAGGTGAATTTTTAAGTTGAATGTTTCTCCAAACTCCAAAAAAAGTTGATCTGATAATTATATTTCTGTTTGTCTGTCAGTCGTATCTATCATCAGAAATATTAAACGAATTGATGGATTTATTATTAAAAAAATTATATTTAAATATTTTATGGCTATATATATTATGACTTAAATTAAGGAAAATACTTTTTAAATATGTATTATTTCAAAAATCGCTTTTATGATTTTGTTTAAATTGTATATTTTCAGAGTGGATGACATGAAAACTTGTATAATCTTCTTTTTTTCAACATAATTCATTTTAAATTGGGTCAATGATGATTTTTTTCTAATTTGAAATATTAAAAAAAAGTAATTCTAGCGTTTTGATTCAATATGGGTATAAGTTATGTTTTTTAAATATATATAATTTTATATATATTTTATTATCTTAAAAGAATCATTTTATAGTGGTTTCATGTTGACTGATATTTAAAAGTTTAGTAGTTTTTTGAAGAAGCTATATTAATATTGTGTTGATGTCATAGCTCTATCTTATATAATGAATTAAAATTAATAATTATTTCTAGTATGGATTTAAATATTTGATGATATATAAATCCGTGAATGGTTTTTAATGATAATTGGAGGAAAGTATAAATTCAACTAATTTTATAAAATGGGAAACATGTTAAAAAATCTTTTGAATAATTAGTGTTTAAAATATCCATAGGCAGTGTGTTTATTGGGATTATAAAGTTGATTTGTTTGTTTTTATGAGGAAATATTACTAAAAAAAATACTGTAAATATATTTTAAATTTATTTGCAAGCCTATAAAATAATGAGAAAGTATGTGTCAGTATGTCGTTTTAATTATTTGAACACATTATTTTGTCGTTTACAAAAATATGAACATGATAAACCATGGGTAAATATTTGTTTCCACAAATTTTGGAGCTTTAAATTCTAACAAAATCATTTTCTTATTGTTTATAAATATTATTAACTTTGGATAAATTAAGATTCTTAAGATATTATTCAGTAGTAAACAACAATAATACAACTATTTGGTTCTAAAACTGCAAGTAAAAAAACCATTAATGTAGAATCTCCCGTTTCAGAAAATACCCTTATTTTAAAGGATACCCTGTTTAAATTTAAATATAACTACAGTCACACGTTAATTTAACTAACCCCGTAAAGGAGCCCATATAGGCCTACTCTAATATTGCTACTTTTCAGTGTACAAGAAGAATAAATGAAGTATGGAAAAAATTATTTTAAAAATTAAAGATTAAAACCACTGTTGTGTTCTTCCAACTATTTATTATGAAACCTTTATTTATAAGCATACGTCATATACAATGTTATGTTACCATCGTTGAATGTAAAAACAATTAAATAATAACTCCCAGCATTTTTGCTAGGCGGCTACATTTCTTTAAAATCATCAACTAAACACAC
The DNA here is from genome assembly GCA_901482245.1 of Timema douglasi. Classification (NCBI taxonomy): domain Eukaryota; kingdom Metazoa; phylum Arthropoda; class Insecta; order Phasmatodea; family Timematidae; genus Timema; species Timema douglasi. The sequence continues at coordinate 165,303 of CABEEJ010001153.1, read as the reverse complement.
ACACAAAAATATAAAAAAAAATATATATATACATACATATTAGGAAAACTACCCTAATTAAACACATCTGGGATTCAAACACAAATACAAATATCTCCATAAACGGTAAAATATTATATTTCTAGAGTAAATTCATAGACCCTCTGACCACCAAAACTTGTTATTTAATTAATAAAATATATTAATCGAGAAATGTTGAAAATTGGAAAATGAATATGTGTTTTCATCTACTTGGTAATAATCTTCATGTAAACTTTGATTAATGGTTTTAAGTAAGAGGCCACAATTTATTCCTATAGCTATATTCTAACGATCCATCGCCAAACACAGGTTGACGCTTCTTTAAGGAAACAGTTTTAGTCTCATTAAATTTATTTCTAATAATGTTCATGTTTATTGGTAAGGAGTAATATTAATTTATAGTAAGACTGTATCTTCTTTTTTATTCACTTCTCCATATTTTATATACTACTTTCCTTCAATGATGACATATTTCGCTAATTTTTCACCATCATCAACTCATATTTGTATTAAAGACGATTGATTTTACCTAAAACTTTCCAAAAGATTCAAGTAAAATCGATCATTTTAATACAAATAAGAGTCGATGATGGTGAAAAATCACCGAAACATGTCGTCACCGTAGAAGGAAAGTAGTATATAAAATATGGAGAAGGGAGTAAAAAAGAAGATACAACCTTACAATCATTATTATTATTATTAGCACCGCGTCTTACTATCCGTTCGGGTTATACGCACTTACGCTAATGTGTAATGGTAGAGTGATTGTGAGATGAAATGGAGGATCTACAGTTTAACGAGTAATCCGAACCACGCTGGAGGCCTGGCATTCCCCACATTCACAAGATGTCTTGTCAGAGGTGAAGGAAGTGTTTGGTAATCAGATAAATCTGTGCCGGGACCGAGGATTGAACCCCGGCCGCCAGAATAGAAGTCTGACACCTTACCCCTAGACCGCCAGGTCACCCATAACCTTACAATCAATCATTAAATTTACCTCTTAACGACCTGTACATAATTTTTCGTAAGAATATGGCAAGTTGTATTGAGAAGGAAACTCTTTTATTCGACCTTAAAATCTGTCATCCTAAAGTATCACCACGCTGATCGAAACATAAGCATATAAATTAATTTTTACTACACAAACTTAAATTTAACTCTATTCACTAGATTTTACTCTTGAATTATTCTTTTAGAAATGTATTATCATTTTGGAAATGATTATTAATATTCTAATATGTATTTGTATGGTCAAAAAATTACATTTAATCACAATTGAATCATTAACTATTTTTTACACATTACTAGACTATTGGCTTTAAATTTACAGGCTGTTTTTATAAATAGTAAATTAAGTGCTGTTATTATCTTTCAAATTAAATGTTCATCTAAAAAAATAACCAAGACAATTTGTAATTGTGTGGAAAACATTTTATATTATATTTATTACGGTAATTTGAAATAAATGGTTACAAATTATTATATATTAGAAATATATAAATTAACTATACTGGAGGGATTCTTTAAGAGAAATTACTTTTTATTATATCTTGATTTTGAATGCTTTCATACAACATTGTTCAAAGTAATATTCATTTAATAAATTGACTCTCTAGTTAAATAATTTTTTATATATCATCAAATTCATTGTATCTTTAGACCACTAAATATAATATCTTACTCTAAAATGTATGTTCAGTTTGTATAGGCAAATAATAAACAGCCATAACTCCCTATAGACAGTTGAAAATATATTAATCCTTTGTTCATTTTTATCAATCCTTTCACAACCTGGATTATTTAATATAGGGGGTAATTTGTTTCCATATAACATTATTATTCTAATTATTTAAATAGTGTTTTCCCACGGCTTAACTCGCATTAAATTCGGGTATATTATCTATATCACCAGCAAATTTTATAAACTACCAACAATAACATTTAAGACACTTACTAGGCAAATACATTATTTATATGTCAACGACACCATAAATTAATAATTATCTATAGAAAAGAACCACAAATAATTAATACTTAAATCATCTCTTGAGGAATCAAAACTAAATGCATCTAATTAACACGCAGATACACAAAGTAACCGTTAAAGGACCTAAATTGAAGGCGCAAATGCAAGCACCACTTCCTTACATGGAGATATCATTGCGATTAAAATCAAAATACAAGTCTTTAATCTAACTTTTCAGATAAAAAAAACTATATACATTTAATTTACAAAAAAATTATATTTGAAAAACCCTGAAAATATACATCAATCTAAGACAGAAATGCATTATTACGTGGAAAATTCAAAGCTTTAAGTAAATATTTATTTATCCTCCAAGGAAATGCAACAAAAAAAAAGTGAAAATAATTCTAATTAGCTCATACCTAAAAACAATTTTCCTGTCACCCAAATAAATAAGAGAATCATTATTATTAATCAAACGTAAACTATTCGATTTAATCTCTATATAACAATTTTATAATTGCTAAGTGTAATTGCCGTTGATGAAGTAATTTACACCCATTATTAATCAAACTACGCCCCGTTTAGTGAACCTCACTAACGGTCTCATTGTCCGATATTTAAGTAATCAAACTAATTTAGGCAAATAACGGTTCTAATCTGGCTTCCCTCAAATTGTGCCATCTCTATGACTACACATCACGCACGGATTTTAAAACCAGAACGTTGGCTTCGATGTATAAATTCAACTACAAAATCATCCAGATTTTGTTACTAAGTATTTAAGTTCTCTGAAATAATCAAAATGCTCAATTTTATCATCCAACCAACGCACCATCTCAATGTACAGATAAATGTTTAAGTATCGCCTTTCATTTTGAAACATTTTGTTTTTCTAACCACACCACAACTAGCACAATACAGTATGTATTATGTATACATTAAAACTCCAGGATAATTAAGTCCAGTTCGCTAGTGAAGAGGAAAGGAAATTTTTGCATCCTGGCTGGGTGTTTTAAAAAAATATTATGCCCACTCTACCTTTACGTGGAGTGTTGTACATTTAATAAACATTTTCTCTTCCTAGCCCTTACCGTCTGGCGTAATTAAATACGTAACGGGATGTGCTGGAGGAACAAAGTAACACCACATCTCCAATTAAGTGAAACATCTTTAACGGACAGCTCACAATAATGGAGTCATTTTTATAATGAAAAGGTTAAATGTAACCACTAAATTAACTTGAGATTTTATGATGATAAAAGTTCCTAATACTAAACTTTATTATTATTATTATTAGTACCGCGTCTTACTACCCGTTCGGATTATACACACTTATGCTAATGTGTAATGGTAGGGTGATTGTGAGATGAAATGGAGGACCTACAGTTTAACATGGAATCCGAACCATGGTGGAAGCCTGGCATTCCCCACATTCACAAGATGTCTTGTCAGAGGTGAAGGAAGGGTTTGGTAATTAGATAAATCTGTGCCGGGACCGAGGATTGAACCCCGGCCGCCAGCACAGAAGTCTGACACCTTACCCCTAGACCGAAAACTTTATTAATAAAGTACATGGACACATTTAAAGACTTATATTAATGGATAAAAATGATACAGTGCACTCCACAGACTTTCTAGATGCCTTATATAAATAACTTGTTTTCATTTATTTGAGGTATTTAAACTTAATTTTCTGAAAGGAATTATTATATCAGCACACAACATTTAAACAAAATTATTTCTAAAACAGAATGCGCCTAACCTATAACTGTTAATTTATTATTTTGAAAGGAGAAACCCACAATTAACAAAATATACAATTTTTGCCAAACCAAGAAGCACGCCCGGGCCCCTTGGCTCAATAACTATACCGCTAAAAACTGAGATAAGGTGTCAGACACTTAAATAATATTGCTTATATATCTTAAGAAATGTGAAACGAATTAACAAACATTGTTATGGAAATATTATGGATCATTTAATTTTTAAAAAGTATGAAAGTAAAATAATATATACTGTATTAGAAACATATTATTTTCGATGTACATTTTAAGCTACCCATTTTCATTTGCTACTTTAGTAAAAACTGTTTGACTCTAGTTTGGGAAATATTGATTTTATAAAATATTACTTCTAATAAAATTGGTTCATTCATAAGAATCCAACAACTATGTGATATGATATTTTTATTCAAATAGTTTCTGAAACATGAGCCAAAATAAAAAATTTGAATTTAGTTTAAATGCCGTCAAATTTAGCTTTTTTGGGAAAATGAGTTGGCCCATTTAGGTTAAATAATGCCTTGATATGAATTTTAAACAGATGTATCATAGCGGATTTTTATAAAATTATTTTATTATTTTTAACCCTTAAGTTACTACCGTTAATTTTAAAGTTCAATAGATGATTCCAAAATCCCCTCTGAGGAACCTTATGAAAAAGATATATATATATTTTTTGTTTTGGTGATTGATACAATGGTTTCGAGTCTTTTCCCAGTTACATTTAGCCAAATAGCTGTTATCCAATACAAATACACAAAAGGTTAACTTAGCATATTATTTCAAAGCTAAGTGAATCGTGGTAAAGTAGCCATATATTAAAATAAAGTTTTGTTTTGAACTTAATAATGGTTAAATCAAAAGTCCTGTATTAAATTTACATAGCAAGGTGTAATTTTTAAACCAATGTTAAAAATATCACTAAGATTTAATTTCATTCTAGATCACTGGACTAATTGGTTGATCTCTGTGATTCTCAAATAGAGCTAAAAGCGTAAAATTTTATTTTTTTACGTGAAATATATTTTAAATTAAATTTTGGACCCCTTTTAATCGTTGGTTTGTATATGAGTAAACTGTATTTTTTATATACAATAATTACCTTAGAGCATATAGCTCCCAATGAATGTGAAATATATCAATACAAACTACAATAAATGTTTAAACACCTGAATTATAACTACACATTTGTATTCAAAAAAAGAAATTAGTTGTTCTTTTTTAATCAAATAGTCTCGCTATAAGATTGAACAAAGATAAATATGAAAATCAAACCAATGCTATGTAAATTGGAGCGTAGCCAACCCTTATGTTGATCTTGTTCATTATGTTACATGTGGGTAAGGTTCATTGAGCACACAATACCTTTAGAGACTCTTTCACAAACAAAATGATGAACCGATGGACAAGGAAACGAAAAAATCAAGCCACCATTTGACAAACCTATTCAAATAAATAGGTAATGAGTCAGCTAGCAAAATAATGTACTTTGCCAGCTGTCAAAAACGAACAGGTAAATTTTGATAGTTGGTACTACATATAGTCCTAAGTTGCGGTCGATCCATTTTGAGACTACTACTACACACACACACACAAACACACACAAAAGGGCTTGTTAAACTTTGCCAAATGGCTTAGCCCCTTGATATTAGTGCATTTCACAACATCAATTTATATATTCAACATTATAATGCCATGGTTATAGTTTGCCTAACACTAAAAATATGTATGTAGATATTATAATTTTTTCCTACCACGTCTTTCTGCTCATCTGGTCTATCAAAAACTAATCAAACTTTTAGAACAGAGATGTTAAACTATACATGCAAAGACAAAATTTATAATAATTTATCATGTCAAAAATATTATTGAATATTAAAATAAATTTATAGATAGTATAAATTTTATATATGACAATAGTTAACTATGTAAGATCAAACAATTGAAATCATATTTAATTCTTGGATTATTTATTTAAAGGTTTAGTTTGACTTTTTAGGTCGGTCCAAAAGTTACTAAAATATTCTATTCTATACACAACTAAAATTATGTATTGAAAACTTTACAATAAAATAAAGATTTTGTTATTTGACAAAGATGACAAAATTAATTTGCAAGATGGATATATCCAGGGCTAAAAATATAAAAACCTTTCAACTGATAAAAGAAGGGTAAAATGTTACTGTGACTGTACTGTGAAAAATAGTTTCCTCCAAACTATTTTTGGCTTAGTCTTAGTGTAGTTTTAAATATTATAAATATATTTTATATAAGTATTATTAACAAGTGCTATTGTACAAAATATATATATAAAAAATCAGTATTCTCAAATAGTTAAAATTATGCTTTAAAGTATCACACATTAAGTATTCAAACCTTCTCTCAAAAATCAATAAAGAAACCGAAATATGTATTTTCTAAATCTTTAAGACAATTTGTGATCTTTGATTTTAACAATTACTCATTCTCATCTTTATATTTATCAAAGTTTATTCCAATGCATCTCCGTCTTATTCTGGACTATTCCCTTCCTCTTTCATTTCTGGTCGATCCTCGTAGTGATGAAGCTCTGTATTTTTTAACGGTTAAATTAATCCATGTCATTTTAGGAGCGCGGTGAGACCAAAAAGGTGTGAGACTAAGAGAAATAGGAGAATGGTTAAAGAGAGAGGAGAACTTTTGAGAGGAAAAGGAGGTAGAAAGAATCATTATATGCTGAGGTCGCCAGGCGTAGGGCATTATTGAGTTACCTTACCCGAGAGCTAGCTTCAAGAGAAGTAGTAGCTAGAAAAGAGAATATTTGCAAAAAGAAGAGTTTACACTGGATGAAGCAGGCAGGACAATTCTCATAATTAATAAAATATCCAATAGGGATTAATACAGCTTTAATCGATATAAATGTTTATATTTCTATCTTTGTTTCACGTAGAAAGTCAATAAAAGACTAATTTAAACTGGTAATTAAATTGCGATTAAAATAAAAAAAATTGATAATAATCACTAAATAATTTTGACATAATGTGGAAAAAATAATAATCATATTAATTTTTAATAGTCATAAGCAATATCCATTTATCATGCCATCAAAATATATATTTGAAACTGTTCTTCACATAACTGATATATTAACCACTCGAACAAATTTTTTTATTATACTATATTCTTAATAATATGTGTTTAATTATTTGGACGAATCATGAAAATTTATAAATGGACTATTTGTATTCAATTATATTATAAATGTATTTTAATACTAAATTGAATATTACACGTTAGTTTGAACTTTAAATTTTAAAAAAAGGTATTCACTAATTCTTAAATATATAAACAAGAAGATAGATAAGGGAATTTTGGTATGAAAAATATTTATTTAGGTGTAAGATATAACTATTCGTTATAATTTTATGAATAGAATTCATGTTGAAATGTTATACATTTTATTTATGTTTTTTAATGAAAGCTACAAGTATTTTATAAAAAAAAATGTTTCACTCTATTTAACCTGAATGATATCATCACTTCTTGTTGGAATAAATAATGGTCCTATCTTATAAGAATATTGAAAATGTTCAAGGTTGATTCCTACCTCTCGGTAAAGAATGAGTAGACATTATAGTTTAAAATATAATTTGTAAAAATTTAAAGAAAGTATATAGTTACTTAATATGAATATTATTTTGTATAAATTTATATTTATATAACATAATCAATCTGTATTTATATATTAACCACTAAATTAGTACTTATATAAATCTTTTCTATAGTATGCAAGTATGATGTTTATGTGGTATAAATATGTTGTTAAATGTGAGAACATGCACTGGCCTTTTATTCGTCCAAATAAAGTTTATACTATTATTATTATATTTTGCTTTTTGTTAAATAATTTCCAACCCTTTTTATAAAAAAAATCTTACTTTAATACATACAATCAGAACAAGCCAAGGAGGGATTTTGAAGTTAATGAATGTTAGTCTCAAAAAAGTAATTAATATTATTTATCAATAAGTTTGTATTGAATAAAGACTTATTCTGGTATTCTGGTTAGGTGATTATCATGGGTTGTATTATATCTTAAATCATAACCTTCGGTATCCCATTTTAAAGCGTTAGTGTGAATAAATAATTTCTTTCCAACGCTTTAAGCAAGATATATTGCTTAAGCTAGGTTCTAAATATGGCTATAGATGAACTAAAAATACAACGAAAAAAAATACTTAAATTTATGTACAAAATCATTTATATAGTTTTTATTAAATTAGTAATGTTCCCTTCAAACTGTATTTATATTTAAACCATTTCTGGTATGAATATAGTCTTTACTAATTGATAACCTAGAATTGTATCTTAAAGATTGATAAACAACCACATGTTAAGGAATAGAGAAAATATTGTTCTTCAAATAGGAATAATTACAAATTTTAGAAATTTGATATTAAACTTAAGTTTTTTAAGATGAATAAATTATAAATTAGCAATGTCATTTATTTACTATAGTAATATTAAATTATTTAGGAATGGAAAATGTTTTGAATATGATCTTAGAAAACTATCACTTTTAAATAACATATTAATAAGCGGTATTGCGACTTATACGAAACGATTATTTAGTGAAATTAGATTTGGTTTGATTAATAATTTTTACCTCTTATCAAATTAAAATATCTAAGAAAATGTATTAACATTTTTTTGTTTATTTCTATATTATTAGAACAAGAAGCACAATTCTTATATATCTAAAAATAAAATAAATATAAATAACTAAATTATTTCAACACGAATTTTAATGTAACACTTTAAGTCTCTTTATAAACAAAATATTTTAATATTCATTATTAATAAATGTGTCTACATTATCATAAAGTCAATTTTAAAACTGTTTAGACTCCTTCTCAAAATAATAAATTAAAGTAAGCATTTTACTTCTAACCATTTGTTCTGTACGCCTGCAAATCTAGATAAAATAATGTAGTTTTCTATAGTCAATAAATAATATGAACAGTTTTCAACTCATTTCAGTGGCTGCGTGGTCTAACGCGCTACTCTCGTGTTAGACTAGACTACCAGAGACGGAAAATCGGGGCTTGATACCAGTCAGGTGCACTAAGTTTTGTTTTTACTAAACGGTGTTTTACTCTCCAACCACATAAATGTGAATACTCTCAAATCAACCTTCCTAATCTAATGTAATTAGTGTACAGGCGTGTAGTCTCAACGGGTAGTAAGATGCAGTGCTATAAAAAGATTTCCTGTAGCCATATATTATAAAGTTTAAGTTCATATAATCTTCCTGTAGTGGCTAAAGGCACAATTATAATTTTTAATTTATTTACTTAGTTTGTTAACCCTATTGATCATGAACTTAATAATTTCAAAAAAGAATTGTATGTACAAACTAAATAGATTTTAATAGCAAAAAAAGTTATTAGTTTCTAAAAAAAGGAAATATTTTACTTAAAATCACATAATATATACAAACAATTATAAAAATTATAAACAAGAAACAAAATTTTATATTACAGGAACAACCTGTGAAATTTACGTCCACACTTTACTGAGATAAGAAAAAAAATTATAGTAGAGTTTGATGAGTTTAATACCTTCATTTGTTTTCTTAAGTGATTAATTTTTTTTTTAAATATAGTAACTACTGCAAGCTCTCAAATAAATAATATTTTGTTAAATTTAAGATATAATATACAGCATTTCAATTCTGATATAATTTTTGAAAGGATCTGTTTTGTGTTTAAACACAGTTGAACAGAAATGAATTAATTAATCTGTCGCTCAACTTTTCAGGCCTCTAGTCAGACAGAGATAATATTTTAATCCTGTCAACTAAAATTTTATACAACAGGGATATAAGAAACAGATATGACCAATTTAGATAACACAAATCAACCTTGTAAATACGATAATTCCAAAGTGATTAATATAAACAACCTAAAGTAAATAATATCAAGGACAAAATAATACGTGTTAGTTACCAGAGATAAATGTCATATTTCACCAAATAATGCGGAGTAATCTGTAATCTTGTTACATCTGGTAAAATGGGTTTTGAATAAAAATGTTGTTTGGAGTCATATGATATCGTAAATTAATATATATTTTTTTCAAAAAACATAATTAAATCTTCCAAATATATTAACGAATATTATATTTAAGTTCTTAAATAAGGTAGTATTTATGTCAAGGAATATTAGATAGATTTTTTTTTAAATATATAATTATTATTAAAATAAAAAATTGTGCCCATTTTATAATAAACATTTTAAAATTTTTAAATTCTATGTAATTTAATATATTATAATATATATATATATGATAATATTAAGTTAAAAAATAACATAAAAAAGTATACGTATACAAATAAGTGTTACTTTTAAAATCTAATTCTAGTAATAAGTATCATTATCCATATATATAAATTGTCTCTAACAATCCTCTGACCAAAAATGAGACAAGTATTTTTTCAAAACTAGAAAAAAAAATTCGATATTATTATTAAACATAATTGTTAAAATATTTGCTATAATATATTGGTTTAGAATATTTGTATGTCTTTGTTTGGTGTATGATGTATCTTACCACAAATAACTTATATGTTGATTATTAATATCTGATTTATTTTATTCGAATACAAATTTTAGTCATAAAATAATGTGTTTTATTTTTATAAGATGATGGCATTTTCAAACAAAGAGTAATTTCAGAAAAAAAAAATAGAAAACGTTAGTTAAATTTTTAAACACCCTTTTGAATACACATTTAGTTTTATTTATTAACACCAAAATAATATAGACCTAAATAATTTGATGAAATGTTTATATTTTGTAATTTTTTTAAAATAATATTGAGATTTATGACTATCAAAAATTTAGATAAATATATACCAAACTACAAAGGCAATAAAATCACACAAATGAATATTATGAATGTTTATTATGTAAAATTGATTTAAATAAGAAATTTCGATATTTATTTAAAATGGTTATCTTAGAAAAACTATATTATGGTAATGTTTAAACATACATAATAATAATCACATAAGATGATAATACTAATAATATCGTCGTGTATAGTTACATCCGGGTGTAGACTAGTTTCCGGACCAGGGGACTGTCGAATGTACTAATCGTACATTCTTTCAATGGAGGTTCTTTTCAGGTCTCATTGAGATGAGGAGACAAGGATAGTGGATATAAAATGGTGAAACCAGAAAATAGCTTGAACTTAAATAAGGCCTAATTAACCTATCACTTGTGGTGACCATGGGAATTATTTACCTTTCGAACAAAATCTCCCAGTACCAGCTAGGCATCGAACCTAAGAACTCTGTCAGTAGCAAGGGGCTAACATGAAATATTATGAAATAATTTACTTCCTTATAACCACTTTCGAATAAAGTGACACAGAATATTCATTATTCTTTTCCTATTAATTTAATACTGAAATGAAAAACACTTGTTTGTACATATTAAATAATTATTTTATGTCCAAAGTATTCTAGACTCGTCATTTTGTACTGTAATACTGGCCGCTATATTCTACCTTACAATGAAAAAAATATGCTTCCAGAAAGCAGGATAGAATACATTCAATAGTTTAGTTCATAAAAAATACAAATGAATTAAATCGATTGAGAAGTGTATATTGATTTAAACTTATAGCAGGATGTATGTAGTGATTGGGCTTAGTTTGTTGAAACTCTATGTCAATATTCCTCTTAGTCCCGAAGCTACAGCTAGTAAATACCTATATCCTCTTGACACACTCATAAACCCCCAAAACCCCTTCGACAAACCTATACCTGTTAACTTGTTCCCGACCCACTGTTAAAACATAAAATCTAAACATCCATGGATCATGCGAGTGAACTTGAGTGTCAATAACTGTTTGGCCTGCAGTCGTGCCACTGCTCGAGTGGCGCAGACAAGCGGGATTGACTGGGACTACAGAACAGAGTGGAGTGGAGTAAAGACAGGAGGATTACATTGAGGATATAAGTATAGATTGATGCATGTTTTTTTGTTTTTTTATGAATAATGTACAAGCTTTTGCTGTTAACGTGTAGTATTACTTTTTTGAAAACGAGAATATTTAATCCTTTGAAACGCAGGGGTTTTGTTTTTAGAATGTAGATAAACTAAAGTTATATGAACATTGTATTCGATTTTTAAAATACATATTTACTCTGGTAGCTGCACCAAATTTGTGTTTGATAATTACTTTGCATCTAAAACATAACGTAGAATTAACTAGGTAAATATAAATGTGTTTGTATTTACTTTTTACAGTTGGTATGCATCCTATTAAACATATGGGCTATATAACTTATCGCCTAATGGATCAGGATAGGAGAGTAGGAAAAGAAACTATTTAGCGATAAAAATAATCCCATTAAGCTTACTCTTTGATAGAGTCAGAAATCCCAAATTCCTTTACAATGTGAAGCGAAACATGATGAAATTTATACCTTTCCTTTGTGCCCATTTATGCAGGTTTACATATTTATTAGTAAAGCTGTGTAATTAGCTGTTTGATTTAATATTTTGAAAAAACATTATAAAACTTTTAGTAAGGAGCTTGATATACTAATATTATATATATATATATATATATATATATGTATATATAAGTTAGTTCATAATATTTAACTTTATATAAATTTAAATTCCACACTATTTATAATTTACTATACATTAATTTTAACGTGTTAAATGTTTTCTCATTTTTGTATATGTTTATAGTTCATAACACTTTACACTACTCCATGTATCAAACCTGAAATTCTTGAGATAGTTACTTCCAGTCCCTCTCATTACATCCTATTTCTTTCAGGTCCATTCTAAAGTTATCCTCTCAACCACGTCTAAACCTTCTCATTGAGTTTGCCAGTCAATACCCTGAATGCGGTTCTAGAATCTCAGATTCTCATAGCATGTCTTTCCCACCGTAACCTACATTCAAAAATACTCCTCTTAACTTTACAATCTTTTCAGGTAGCCAAAACATAGATAGACTTTCATATAATTAGTTTCTTTTTACTGAATCATAGGCCTTTTTTAAAATATGTGTATGATGCATAACTTTCATGTTATTTGTACAAGTATTTTTAAAGTAAAAATTATCAAAAGAAACAACCTTTTATCACATGAGTTGACATTACAATATCTTGAAATAGTTTATAAAACTATTTCTATATCTTAAAATAGTTTATAAAACTATTCCAGCTGTCAGATATTTTACTTACCACCCTAATCCTCTCAACATATAATTAAGTTTTCTAGAAGGGTGTTTTAACAGACGACTTCTTGTTATTTCAGGAAGAATAAGGCCCCTTTTGTAATACTACGCCGCCATGCAAAGAGGATTGATGGGTTGCCTATCTAGAGACCTCACCACACGCTTTTACCACACACACTATGAATATGATGCAAATAGAAAAAATAAATAAAATCCTAATATCGGTATTGATTAATATATAAACAATCGTCAGACCAGGAGTGGGGAAAGTTTTGGGCTGAAAGCTCTCAAGCTAATAATATATTATAAGAATCGGCAGAGATATAAATTAAGATTTTTTGGTAGAATTAATTTAGTATTATTAAAAAATGTACATACTTACAAAAATTATAAAAGGAAGACAATATATAAAAATTATTAAGTGATTCTCTATTAAAACGTAATTCAATGAGATGAAAGCAATTTTTTTTCATAGCTTTCATCGTTTCTTCAAGGTGTAAATCTAGCTATAGAGATTCTTTAAGCTGCTTATAAATGTTAATCAGTGTGTTTAGAAGAAATCGAATATATTTTAATCTTTTTAACTCTAGTATTTTTAGCACTACATTTTTATTTAACTATATATAGATAGTAGGTTATGGGCCACATAACAATACGTGATGGACCGTGAGGTGCCCAAGGCCCTAGTTTGCCTAATGCTGCTCTAGATTAATAAAATGCCCATTTAGAATAAATAAGTGTTATATTTAATTAAAACTACCTAGTATCAGTGTGGTCATTGGAATTTAAATAGATGAAAAATGAAACAATATTAGGAGAGTGCATTCAAGTAATATATTATTAAAGCCTTTTAGGGGATCTATTAAGACTGAATACTAATAATCTCGGTATATCAAAACCAGGATAAAACCTAGTACATTTTAGTTAAGCACACTACAGCTCATATAATTCTGCCAGTAAATAATAAAAGTAAATAAAATTGTATTTAAAAATAAAATATACTGAAAATAGTTAAATTACTAATATATGTTGTATAAATTAAACGTACTCATTATAAAAAGATAATATAATCAAGAATTAACTTAAAACTAACTTAAGTTATAACAGCCAGCTCTAGTTAAAATATAGAACTTCCAGACCTAGATTTTAAAATAATAGAATTATTTATTTTATATAATAAAGGGTTCAGGGGAACGAAGGCAGAAAGTCCAATTCTAACTCAGATTTAGCTAGTGCTGCCATCTGTTAGGTAATCATGAGACCAAACTAATGTACTTTTTATTATGTTGAAAATACGTCCTTGACTTTTTTTTTTAGCATTACGTCTTACTACCCAATCGGTTTGTACGTCTATGTACCAATTACACTAATGTGTTAAGGATTAGGAAGGATAATTAGGAGGAAATGCACGCAAATTGGCGTGGAAGGAGAGTATAAAACCATTTAGGAAAACCACCCAGTGCACTATAAAGGGGTTGAACCCCAATATCCCCGTCTTTGGCCATCCATTCCAATAAGAGAGTAGCGTACTAGACCACTCAGCCACCGAAGCGGGTTTTGTCATATTTACATAAATGAAAAACATAATTTATTGGGGTCCTTATAGGGTTTGACCTATAAATATTGTTTTACTAAAAAATATGTGCAATATTACATTCACCCTCTACCATTCAAGGATTGGTACAGTGATTTTTTTTGTTCGAGCATTCTATTATATTTCTGTAAGAGCTTTACTGTTTATTGAAAGTATGTAAATATATTTAGTAACATTACCAGTAAATCTTCTGGAAGATCATTCAAATGAAGATCCATTTTCGCATACTCACCTGAAAGAGAAAATAAGAATTGTTTACAAATGCAAAAGTTAATATCAGCATAGTTGAAAAAACGTAATGAAAATAAATATTAGAAATCTTGTACACTACAACCTAATTTACTACATTTCTATGGAACACAAACATATCAAAGAAAGAAAACTACTTATGGAATTGAATTTATAAGTATGTTATATTTAAATTAATTTAACAGACTCTGTGTAGTTGGCTAGCTTTTATGAATGCTCAACAATAGTACATGGGGACTTGGTATGAATCCATGTGCTGTTAATATAATTAAAATAATTAATATTTATTAATGGGATCGTCTTGTTACCAAATTAAAAAAATATGTAGGTGCTATGGTGGAGATTTTAACGTTAGGCCTATTGTACTATGTTTAAGTTTATAATTATTATGTAATTTTAGAAAGCACACGAGAAACCATCATTCAAATAATAATAATAATAATAATAATAATAATGTATTTGAATATTTAACTTAGGTTAAGTAAATTTGACCATACTTGCCAACTATAGTAAAACAACCCTTCAATCCGAAACATTTGTGAAGGGTGCATGGTAAAACAACTGAGTATATAGTCCTACCCCATATTGTTAACACCCTTTCACACCCCCAACTTCCAACCCCAACCCTCCACCAGTGAACATTCGGTTTCTGTTTACTGCGGTTTAAATGACCACGGTTCTCGTAATATGAGTCTACTCGCCAGAGAAAAACTTGCCCACAATACACCAAACCTCCCTTCCATACGTACTAAATCTCACTACACAGTTATACACTCTCTCAACTTTTATATTTCTCTTTGTACACACTACATGTACATTGTTGGAAAATTATCGCCATTCGTTTGTCATTTTTTTTTTCAAACGAAATTGAGAAAGAAAAAAAAAGGAACATAGAAGGGCTGAAATGGACTAATATTGTTTGTAGTCGGTAAAAAAAAGGAATTGAAAAAAGTTTAGAAACAATCTTGTAAAAAAATCGAGAAACGCCAATGAAAATAAATTAGAAAAGACGAATGGGGTTCTTTTCTAAGGCTTTATAAAGAGATTAAAGGAATGCTTAGGTGTGTGAACATTTTAGAAAGTGTATCTCTAATGGATATCTGTCTCTGTTTAATTTTATTACAGAGAAAAATATTTTAAAAATCCCAGATATTTCCATCCATCTAGGCTATACTAATCTTAATTATGTTATGGCATAAGAATGAGAAATAACTCCAGTGTTTAGGTGAATAAAGATTGTAATTTATATATATATATTTAAAAATATCACATTCAAAACGCTAGCTTGTTAAGTATAAAAGCACTAAGCTCAACGTTCCTTAACATATATTAATGAGACAGACACATAGTCCACGTGACACCCGATGTGGGTTGTAAGCAATAATTTTTTTGAATAATCTGAAATTTTTTCGTACAAAAAGATATCATCGCATATATTTGAACAGTGTAATAAAGTGGGCACCTTAAAAAAAATACATTCTTAATTTTTATTGAAAATTATGTTTAATTTTTTTCCTGAATTAAAATTTTTAGTGATTATTTAAATATTGAAAATTATTACAAAATAATATAAAACTAAAAATGTACCGTAATATTCACCTTGAAGAATTGTAATATAATATATTTTACCCCCTTAAATTTTAGACAAAATACACCATTTTTGTATCGTGTTTCAGGTTAACTAGCCATAATTTATATATTTGTGTAGGTATTTATATTCATAGGAAATCTGTCGTGTAATGAATTATTGGTATTGCTTTTGGAGTTTAGCAGCTTATAAACCTAAGGGTTATTAATGACTATAAATACTAGGTCTATATATTAGCATTAATTCAAAAAGTTTATGATAATATCGTTCAGCACACATTTGAAAAATATTCCAGTACACAAATTTGAAACTTTGGTATATAGCTTAGTGCATGTTTGCACTGATAACAATTAAGACAAAGATTCATTGACCAAATCCTTGTCCCAGTAAATATTTCAAAATATATGACTAATGAAATATATATCCAAATCAATGGTAGCACAGTATAAATATTAATTTTGAATAATTTGTGTAGTTTTATTTGTTTTTACAGATGAGGTTGGGACTCATTTCCCTACCTGGTGTAAGGGGGGTGTATTTTATAAAACTGTGTCCAAATCATTCACCAAGAAAATGTGGATATATTTTCTCTAAGGGAGGGGTCTCCAAACTACGACCCACTGGTCACATCCTGCCCACCACAAGATTATATCCGGCCCACACTTAGATTTTATGATAAAACAAATAATGGTCTCTATTCGTTATTTCTTAACCACGCGGTTCGTTTGCCATGTCCTCCAGTTTCTGTCCGCACGCGTGCTTCCCCCATGACACCAAGCCATAGTGTTGTTGAATTTGGAAATAGTTAATTTTAGTTACCGGCCCAATATGATTAAATACCTCAAACTACGGTGTTAGAGATAGCTGTTGTCAATTTACCTATAACAGAACGGCTTTTGAAGAATTTTAAGTCACAGAATATTCTAAATAATTAAAAATAATAAGAAATTATAATGAATAATTATTATAAATTAATACAAATAAATTGATTTATTTCTTACAGATAAGAATAAACCTCAAACCCTTTCATCAAACACTGACTGGCTTTGGAAAGTGACTTTTTTTATTTTGTAGACGCGACTGACCATATATTATTATTATTATTATTATTATTAGAACCGCGTCTTACTACCCGTTCGGGTTATACGCACTTACGCTAATGTGTAATGGTAGGGTGATTGTGAGATGAAATGGAGGATCTACAGTTTAACGTGGAATCCGAACCACGGTGGAGGCCTGGCATTCCCCACATTCACAAGATGTCTTGTCAGAGGTGAAGGAAGGGTTTGTTAATCAGATAAATCTGTGCCGGGACCGAGGATTGAGCCCCGGCCGCCAGCACAGAAGTCTGACACCTTACCCCTAGACCGTCAGGTCACCGACTGGCCATATAAATCAATTTAATCAACAGTTGTAAGCTGAAACAAATTATTTCATTGGTGACCTATTCGCGTATGTAAAGGATTCAGGGCAAAAATGATACTACTTTAATAACCAGTGAACGTTTATATATTGGTTGATTTTCCATGTTGTTAAAAATTTAATGGAAAATCTGAAGCAGAATTTCCTTCTTCATTATTATTGGAATTAATTTCTGATTTACGAAAACCATTTCAATGTCGATTTTCTTATCTTTTTGGAAAAAAAACAGATAAAATAAGAATGTTTTAAAATCAATTTGAATGCAATGATACTATTGAGATAGTTTCAAATGAAAATATTGGAACTCGACTAATATGACATGCTGAAATACAAGTATAAAGAAGGAAGTCTGATCCAATTTTAAAAGTATTTGCAGACTTTGCAGTTTCTGAGTTTGAAGCGATTATCTTGCGTATTTGTGTCCGTTTTTGGTATAAAAATCTGTGTGAACAAAAGTTCTCAACAATGAAGAATTAATTATGTCAAGTCCTACTAAAGAGCGAGTTTACCTGATAAGTATTTGAAGTATATTCTAATGATAGTCTCCTCAATCTTGAAACTTCAGTTCAGAAATGTTTCGAAATTAAAAAACAGTTCCATTATTTAATATTGATCTCATGCAAAACTCTATAGTTTTTTGGTTACGTGTGAAATCTCCTATTGCTTACCCAGGTTAAATATGAGTTTCTCTTTCATTAACATATGTATGCCTTAATGAATTGTTTGTAATTGTTACACTTCATTTTCATTCTGAATAATATAGTGGTTATTTCTCCTAGAAAATTAAGATAAATGTTATTGATTGATTTTTTTTACTTAATCTCACAAAAATATATTAAGTGGGCCATGTACAAAAAATATTAGGAGAACCCTACCCCAAGATATTGTCTCTTTAATCATCCCTTATTTAAAAACAATGTATTTACCACAATGTCTTACTGCCTGTTTGGCTTATATGCTCATAAATTTTCATTCTAATAAGTAAAACGTGGTGAAAATAAAGATTTGAACTAATAGCTTAATAAACTCAGATATATATGGACGGCTTGTTTAGAATTTTTGAGAAACTTTTCCCATATCTATCTATTTTGAACCCAGACTATATAAATAAAATAAAATTAACAATATTCTTACGAGAGTAGATGATATAAGCATTGATCACTATATACTATCTCAATTAGTTCGATAATACATTTATATCATCTTGACTATGATCTTTTTTTTTCCCTTAGCTATACAATATTAAACATTTACTTACAACTTTATTTTTTCAATTAAAAATCATCCCTATAAATACTTCAACCATATTTTAAATTAATTATAATAACAATTATTGCTCTATTTACTTAAAATTATAGAATAATAAAATTTCAAGGTGCTTATAATGCATAAAATAAAAAATACAACACTTTGTTTTTTATTGATTTAATATATACAATTTTTATTGTTAAGGAGTTAGTTGACAAATAATGTTTATATTATTAAGTTAATTTATATTTATACCATAAACCAACATCAGCTGTAGATGCTTACGACACATCAAGATCAAAAGTATTGTTTTATTATAACAGAATGGCCGTTGTTTGAATCCTGAAAGGATGCAAAGAAGATTATGCTACGTATTATAAATAATTCCCCAACCCAATATTACATTTTTACAGAGTTTACATCTATATTAATACCCATCAAAACTATCCACATTTGATTAAAACAATGGGATAAAGATTAGGAAGGTATAATTTAAATGAAATGTATTTGAGATAGCGTGAAGGGAGTGTGGGAAACTATTTATTTTTAAAAAGGTGTTCAGTACACTCGGGAATGATTTTAATCCTGACCTTTAAGTTACTGGAAATGCAATTTTTATCAACCCATATTTGAATACACTTGTTAAGCGGTGTGGATCTTAGCTCAAATTAAGTGTTTATAGCCTAAAAAAGTAGCAGGACTTGGTGTCAAAAATAAATCTTCCCATAACATAAAAGTTGTAGAAACTACTGTTTTTTCCGTAATATTTGTTTATTCAGCAAGAGCAAAGTGTTTATTTTAAGCCACTTTTAAAAAAAACAGTTCATTTTCTAGTCGTGACGTGTCATAAGAAATACCTTTCCCTGCTTAAGGGGACAGGTAAAATAGATGGCAACGCAAACCACTAGAAGGATGGGACGAAGTGTATGGAGAATGGTGAGTGGGATGTATTGTTCAAAGGAACAAGCGTGAAATAAAACACGTTAACGATTATACCTCCTGGGGGCTTTTTAACACAGGTAGAATATTAAGAAAGTTTCTCCTTAATTCAGTTAGTTGAGGCCGGGCACGAACGAACGTACATTTAAATTACGCCTTGATAATAGAATATTAATTATTATACTTTAATAAGTTTTAAAATTCCTAAGCCATGAGTTCATAAATTTGTAAGTAACTTTGTCATGGCGTTACACTTTAAAAAACACCTTCATAAAAAATAGTATAATATATTAGTTTAAAAGTACAGAATGGTTGGGAAATGTGGTTTCTTATCTTATTTGACGAAAACAATTTAGAAAAAGATCAAAAACAAGGTGCTTAGGAATATATTTGGTCCAAAAAGGGATGAGGATACTGGTGAATAGAGGTCACATAATGATGAGTTTCATAATGTGTACTCACCACAAGACATTGTTAGGATAATAAAGTTTCGTAGATTAGGGTTGTCTGGACATGCAGTGCTAATGGGAGGATCTAGAACCTGGTTCAAGGTATTGACTCATGAACCCAGTAAGAAGAGACAATTGGGAAAACCTAAACGCAGATGGGAGGATAACATTAGATTGGACCTTAAAGATATAGGTTGTAATGAGGTTAACTGGATAGAACTAGCTCAAAATAGGGATAGGTAGCAAACTTTTGTAAATGCGCCAGTAAACTTTTGAGTTTTTAGTGCCATAAAGTACAAGATTATAGATAGGTCTCACTAAAGAGATAGATTTTAGGGAAACTGTACCTGAACTAGTTTGGAGGCTGAACGATAAGTAATTTACACCACTTTTAGAAAATAAAGCCGGGTCTTCTACTTCACAATCACCAGCGAAGACAACTATATGAAGTAAGATATTTTGATGGTATTTAAATAAATTGAAATTAATTTTAATTTGGACATTAATTTCCATTACATACGACTATTTGAATAGTATTTTCAGTTTATAACTGTAACTTGTAATAATTTTCCTATGAGAACAATAATAAACAAGCCTTGAAAGTTGTATTTGATTAATTCAAATTATAATAAATAATATAGTACACCTTTGCTTTTGGTCCTAAGCTACCATTATTTTATGACAAAGAAAGGGTAGTAAAATGCACTGTACTAAATCATAATAAAAATATAATATATTTTTTCTACATTTTCTTCATTTAATAAATTAAACAGTAATAAGTGTTTTGTTATATTCTTACTTCGTTATAAATTAAGCAACAAGCTGCCCGATTCCCGGTTAACAAACAAAACCATTTGTTACCAATGAATCTCCTTGTTGGACACATAAACAGAATTTAAAAAATAAGTTGTTATTTATATGCAGAGAAATAATTAAGTTTACAAAAGGGTTTATATTTTAGCAAAGGTGGAATGTATGTCAAGTTAATGTCAACCAAAATCGTAGAAATGCATATAAAGTTTGACCCAAAATAATGGTATTTAATTTACTGTGTGCATATTTCTAGGAGGTTAAGCGCTTTCTTAATTTTTTCCACAACTGATAGAACCGATGCTTTTCGATATATACAAATCTTTTAAATTGACATCCTTCAATGTATACACATTTATTTATAAAAGACATGAAATTCATTAGTGTCAGTTCATTTATAAAACATTAAATTTTTTCTTTTGGTATACACATTGATCACAACAAGAATTTTCTTGTTTATAGTTATAATAATAATAATAATAATAATAAAAATCATATATAAAGAGAAATTTTTCTTTAAAGGAAGTAATTTTTGCAAAACATCAACCATGAATCTAACATTTATTGTTAAATTTAACGGTTTTATTAAATGAAAAATCACTCCAGAAAACAGGAATCGACCCGTGACCATGGGTCATTTTTCAATTGAAAGAATATCATATTTAGATGCAGCTACAAACATAGTTATCAAAAATAATGGCTTGTCTGTATAATCCATATTATTTGATGGCTTACACATCATTTTTTTGAAAAAAAAAAGTTCGTTTTATTAACAATTTTAAAAAAGGAGTAATTTGTGTTTGTGTTTGTGTGTGTATGTGTGTGTATGTGTACCTTTATCAGAAATGAAATTATTCAATATGTGAAAATATGTTAAGAGCAAAAATATTTCAGACCTGCACGTTTCATAAATAGTAGTCGCTTGTGGGAACGTGTGAAAATGTCGCATTTCGTTTTGTTTCTCTTAATTTCTTAATCCCATCAGAATGTAGTAAGGTGACAAGTTCTTAAACAGTTTTTCCTTTTTTAAAAAATCAAAATGTGAGAAGTATTATTTATCCATTACTGCGTTATTACTATATTAACACTATTGAGAAATGTGTGCTGAAAGTATAGCTGAAGAAAAATGTACCTATTTTGGGGGGAAGAGGTAACTAAGCCCCTAAGAATAGAGAAAACATTATAATACTCAAATATAATTTAAGTCATGGCTCATCCTTCGAATGCAAATATTTCTAATTAATGTTTGGATATTCTCTTTGTGCTTACCAATGCAAGTAGCTCTTGTATGACACGATGCGCAAAATAAAACAAAATAAAAAAAAAACACTTTATTTTTCTCTCAATCTCAAAAGGCAGTGACAAATTTGAGACTTTCATTTGGGGCAAAGCGTTTAACAATGGAGTTCTCAATTTAAAGATGTATATAAGAATTCCTTGTTCGAATCAAGATGTTGTTCCACCGTCGTGCTACGAGTTCGTCGGATGGACGGGGGGACGGAGGTAGGAAAGGCAAAACCAAGGATTATAATAACCAAGTCTCTTTGAACTGGTGTGTAACTTCATTGTAACAGTACGTGCAGTGTCAGACTAGAAAGGAACGAAAACACTTCCCTCACCAACGTTAGCTACTCCCACAGACAATGTGCTTTAAAGAGTACGTGCCTAGTAGCTTTGCAATAATTTACACTGATAGTAATTACTGTTATTTATGTTCGTGTATGACTCTTATCTAAAGCGGGAGCCTGGAAGGACACATAAAGGGCATACGGAATCACTTATATCTCAGTATTTTTTATTTAGGTCAAAACTAAGATATGTATTATTAATAAAAACTAATAAAAATCCCCTTGCTATCAAAGTAATTAAATATTTCAAACGCGAGGCTCAACAATACTAATTAATCATGATGATTAATAAAGGTCCTATCAATCAATATACGTCTAAAATACGGTACAGCCGTAAATCCAAAATATAGTATTTGGTCCAAAAACCATAGTAAAAGTTTTAACAGTAGGGAATAAATGTGTATCTTAACTGTAAATTATAAAGAGACGTCATATCCTTTAATTAAATATAAATTTTGTTCATAACGGCCAAAAACACGTCTTAGCCACAGATTAAAGATATATCTTAAAATTCAGCCTTGAAGATTATTTCATACAGCAAGAATTAAAGTTTATCTCAACCAAAATTTTATCGGTGGTTCAAGTCAACAAAACGTGTTTTTTTTAACATCAATTGAAACAATCTTTATCCAAATAATAAAATACGCCAATGTAACAAAATAACAATTTCTTAGCCACAAATAATACTTCAATATCTAATATCAAACCAACAAAATGACAAAACGCTATTGTTTTTGCTTTTCTGAACTTTTAAGCAATTTTTTTTCAAAAATTACTAGTTTTCACTTTGTTGAATAAATTTACTGTGTGCTTAAAAACCTGTTAGAGCTAGACACATATTTATACTTTATGATTTAGATATGAGTAATCATTTTTTCTTGGCATATCCGTATATGCTTGAAGATAAGATATAAAAAAAACATTCAGTGTAATAAAAAACCTCAGTAGATCCAAGCGGTACTCGAACGTTAATATTCCAATTACTACCAAAACGAGGCCTTACTATATTCCGTTCAAAATAGGTTTTTACCTGGATGACAGTTCGAAAATCATATGTTTAGGTTTTGGGTTGCCAACACTGGTAAAAGATCACACTTTTGTTATAGATGTAAAGATCTTAAATTACCTGTTATATATTACCTTTAAATTAACGTAAACTTAAGTTTTCTCATACTATTTAATTTTTAAAAAATTATTTCTCTTTATCTAACTCGAAACAATATTTTAAACATAATTAAAAGCACTTATTTTTTGTTTTGGAACGTTACTGATTTTGTGTAATATAGTGCATACATCAATACCTTTTAATACAGGCATAGTATTTACTTGGAAAAGAGAAAATTGTTGTCATTTTTTTACATGCAATAAAATATTTTATGATTATTTTATCGTATTTTGAAATATTTAACTGAATAAAATATTTTCATCAACTTCATGTCTGCATCATTGTAAAAAACTTGTTTACCGTTATTTTCAATCATATGGTTTAGATTCGTCAGCTGCCATTTTGAAGCTATGGTCGTTAGAAGTTTTTGTGAAGCTGGTGGGAATTTTTTTTTAAGGGAAATAAAACTATAAATAAACTTTGTGCCAGACCTCAAATAAACATATAAATAAGATTGGCCTAAATTATTATGGTTAACTATCACATTAAATGCTTTCGTTACAGTAATCCAAAGAGATAGATGTCAGCTGTTGGCGTAGTGACATATTAGGGATTACTTCTAGTAACATTTCGAGCTGTCATTCAGGTAAACTTAGCTCGTGAATGACTTATACACTGTCACCTTTGTCTACATGTTTATTGTTGCATCTACACAGATTTTAAGCATCAATCAACTTCTATAGGTGCAAGATTAACAAGGCCTACAAACCTAAAATTAATCAACAGAATTAAAGATTCAAAACAAATAAAAAAGTATGGTGAAACATAAAACACAACAAACACTACTTGAATCTAGTAACCACCTGAAAGAGAACTGTAGTCGATATTTATTCAATCACTCAGTTCCTGTTTTCTCTAAGGGATGGACTAAAAGAGATTATTTACTTACGGGTACAAAATAAACTTGTAGAAAGGTATACAAAACAGGATCAAGGCTAAACCTACCACCATAGTAGAGTTGGGATAAACTGTGTCCTAAAAGGAGATGTGGATTGTATGCTTTCTGAGGGAAATAAATCCTGTTTCTTGCATGAAGAACAGTGTTTACACTTTGATCAAACGACACGGATAATGGATGTCGAGGTCTAAGGGGGAACAGGATGGTAGAGAAAAGGGACTGGGGGGGATGAGAAGAGAAGAAGGGGAGAAGGTTTTTGAAGGGTCGGTTTGGAAACGTCCCAAAGGCTCTTCGTTGGAAGTCTGCCGCTATTAGCGCCCTCTCTAGTGATCTTCATTGTGATTGCTAGGACGTCGGGCATCAATCACGGTAAATGGACAGACGTATCCTAGGAGATATCAGAGAGACAAAACCCTATTTATAGAGGATGTGTCCATGATACTTTTTTTTTTCAATTGATTAGAACTATAGATATAATTACGATACTTGTTTCAAACTGTCTTCTGATACTGATAGTCGAATGCAGGTGCAGTAAATAACCTACTTACGGGGATTTGAGTTTTGTAGACTCGTAGATACGTGGTTGCTATACCTCGACTTACGACTTGCAATGAACTTATATTAATAGCCACTTTGAACTCAATAATTGTTGTCCTTAAAAAGCATTTCTACATTTGATAAAAAGCGATTTTTTTTACTTTGAGCACAAATTGTTTCTGGTTAGTAATCCTATGTAATGCATTTTGTAAAATAATATTCAACAGCAGTTTATTTTTAAAACTAACATATATATGTGCTCAAAGTATATATATAGACAATTCAAGACCTTATCTCAGTTGGTGTCATATCTACCTATTGAGCTAAGGGTTCCGGGCTTGATTCCCGGCATTGGCTGAAAAAATATTATTGTTAAATTGTGGGTTTACACTTTCACTGTAATAAATTAACGGCTGGGGGCTAGATGATGTGTTTGTCCTAGTATTAAATAAAATAATTATAAGGCATATGGAGCTACGATCAGCCTGGAAAGACTGTAGTGAAAAATATTTGTCTCGAATAAAACAACTGACCCATACCATAGGCTGGAAACAGTAATGTATATGTATTATTATGTTGCATATATATATATATAATTAATTTGTATATATATTATTATGTTGTATGTATATAAATATACAACATAATAATCGTATTTAAGTACCATTTGAATTAGGTAGTTTTTTATACCCTCTTGTAGTTATTTCTAACGAATTAAATGTAAAAATAGAGAATTTTATGTATAGTGCCTTTTAGAAGGAAAGCAAGAGAGCAAATTAAATCATATACTTGATGTCACAACTTAATTTTAAACGTACTTTAAAATGGCTTGTTTTCAAGTTTATATACATCTCAAAGGAAATACTAATTAATAATAAACTATCAAACACTAAAATAATGAAACAGTGAAAACTGCTACCTTATCACCCCTTAGCGGTCGCTTATCATACCGGGCTCAAGAATCCTCCTTGGTCTCTCTGATGGTTTCCAAGCCCATGGATGGATTAGAGTAATGAAATATCGTGGCAAATTGTCGTAAAAAAAACTGCAAAAGCTTTATGAGGTTGTCCTTGATGCATGGCATATTCAATTATTCATGCCTTGGTGTAATATCCCTTGGGATAATTAGCAGAGCGCGTACATAATCATTCGCACATAATGGTGTTGCATACTGTTTTTTATTATTTAATAGAGTACCATATTCTTGTTTTTTTTTTTTTTAAATACGTGCATGGAGCCCCCATACCCATAGAGCTATTAACATTATCATAATAAGAATAATGGAATATGGATGAATTAGGGTAAATTCAAAGGCAATGTTCCTGTATTTGTATGGTGGGATATTAACATACAGCAGTGGCGTGTCGAGGAGTGTTGCATGGGAAGCAACCCTTGTTAGAGTTGTACATTTGACATGTTCTCGCACACTTGGGCCCTTATTTTACCATTAATACATATACTATACTCTGCATGTATCAGATGGTAATTAATTCTTCTCAATACCTGAGAAATTAGTGTTCTACTGAGGGGTGTGAACAATTCACAAGGTACAGTTTAAACTAATACTGCTCACTCTCTAAACAATTTACGACGTACCACTGATATATTATTATTATTATTATTAGCACCGCGTCTTACTACCCGTTCGGGTTATACGCACTAACGCTAATGTGTAATGGTAGGGTGATTGTGAGATGAAATGGAGGACCTACAGTTTAACGTGGAATCCGAACCACGGTGGAGGCCTGGCATTCCACACACTCACAAGATGTCTTGTCAGAGGTGAAGGAAGGGTTCAGTAATCTGATGAATCTTTACCGGGACCGAGGATTGAACCCCGGCCTCCAGCATAGAAGTCTCACACCTTACCCCTAGACCGCCAGGTCACAACCACTGATATACAGTTTATAAATAAACCAAGTAAGACCAAAGAAGGTTTGAACAGCAGCCCACCCGCTTAAGTGACCACACGCTCAAAAGCGTCACACTAGCTTTATTCTGTCCTGTATGTTACAGGAAGATTAATTATTTTGGGTTCAAAATGTTTATGTTTTTTTCCTTAAATTATTTTCCACTCTCCTTCCATGCAAATTCATGAGGATTAAATTTAAAATGGTTCCTTCCCCATTCCAGATCCATTAGATTATGATCATATGCGTATAAACTGAATAAGTATTAAGAAATGATTAATATAAAACAAAAGCCGCTTCCGCATTACTGGCAAACTAATAATTTAATCTAATTTTCCACGGATATTTGTTGTCTGATTTTCATAGCAAGAATCTTATCCGAGTCCTAGAATATCTATCAGAATCATATTCCTGTGCTCACATTAATTAGATGTAGTCTTAGCTGTGGCTTATTGATACTAACTATACTTACAAAATAGCATTATCTGTATATTAAAGTTTTATCAATTTTGGTCACAGATTTTTTATAATTTCCAAAATAGTCTTTCTTCCTAAATTCCACTGAGGTAAGAAATATATTAATTATTTTAGACAAGGATTATTATTTGTTGTTAGTAACCTAATATTATATAGATAATTTTGCGGCAACATTTTACCATATTTATTTTTGTTTTTATATAAAATAAGTTTTCTTATTCAGTTTAATGATTTAAGAGCAATTCATACCTAAATTTAATAAATAGCTTGAAGCTAATTTTATAGGAATACAAATGTTAATAAAAGTGGGTGACCTGGTGGTCTAGGGGTAAGGTGTCAGACTTCTGTGCTTGCGTCTGGGGTTCAACCCTCGGTCCCAGCACAGATTTAGCTGATTATCAAACCCTTCTTTCACCTCTGACAAGACATCTTGTGAGTGTGGGGAATGCCAGGCCTCAACCGTGGTTTGTATTCCACGTTAAAGTGTAGGTCCTTCATTTCATCTCACAATCACCCTACCATTACACATTAGCGTAAGTGCATGTAACCCGAATGGGTAGTAGGACGCGGTGATAATAATAATAATAATAATAATAATAATAAAATCGTCAAAATAATGTATTTAGCAAGAAAAGTAATTTGATTCAAAAGCGAACGCATAGTTTAGACAAAAAAAAGTATCACTTGTATCATTAAGATTATTTATCTATACTATTATATAACCACTCTTGCTATATACTGAAAAACTTTGGGCTTCAAATCCTTAACCTTTCACTCCCCTCAAGACGTTTAATATCGGAGAAAGAGCAATATACACTTACCATTAATGATTACGGTTTCTACAGTAAATTCTCTATTTAACACACTTAAACCTGATTGACATTTAATTATTAATAATTAAATATACAATTAAAAGTCTAAACAGTTAAACAAATAAATATTGATTGAGTTAATTATTGCTCTACTAGATTTATATGTAGTCCAACTGTAAAAATTATTTTTATATATAATTAATTAAATGTTCAAAGAGTTGATATCAATTGTTTAATTTATATTGGGCTCTATATATGTATGATTGTTCTAAAGATTATTAAATCATATTTATATATTATTTGTACATCTAAATACACCGTGTTTCGTATTGATGTGCTAAACTCTACGAGCTAGTAAGGATATACAAAAAGATTGGATTGATGTAAGCCACCTGGTGGAATCATCTCTGCGTCCTTCCCCTAAAAATTATTACTAGCACCGCATCTTACTAACCGTTCGGGTTATACGCACTTACGATCATGTGTAATGGTAGGGTGATTGTGAGATGAAATGAAGGACCTACAATTTAACGTGGAATCCGAACCACGGTGGAGGCCTGGCACTCCCCACATTCACAAGATGTCTCGTCAGAGGTGAAGGAAGGGTTTGGCAAACGGATAAATCTGTGCCGGGACCGAGGATTGAACCTCGGACCCCCAGCACAGAGGTTTGACAGCTTACCCCTAGTCCACCAGGTAACTCTCCCCATAAAAAAAAACACGTGAGATTAGCCACAGGGGCAGGTCAGCAACATGGATCCCTGACCAAGCAATCAATACGTGCGAACAAAAGGCCATGGCCGGCATGATCTTTGGAACTGATTACCATGAGTAAACACGATAAATATATAACATTTACCTACTTATGGTGATAGAATTTTCCAAGTTATCCCTCTTACAATAGACTGGAATTATATAACATCAACAAATATTGTAAAACCATAAAAAATAGGGTCGTTATTCCTTAGGTGTAAACCACTGCACCAACTGTATATATGGAATTAATAATACATTTTCAACAGTTACACAAGCCTGTAAAATGTA
Organism: Timema douglasi; assembly: GCA_901482245.1. Taxonomy (NCBI): domain Eukaryota; kingdom Metazoa; phylum Arthropoda; class Insecta; order Phasmatodea; family Timematidae; genus Timema; species Timema douglasi. Next base: position 135,513 of record CABEEJ010001153.1, on the reverse strand, counting down.
TTGACATAATAATATGTAAATGTATAATATTTTATTCTTTAAAATGAAAAATGATACATGGACAAGGCAATCGAACCTGGGACCTTTAACTTAGTACACCAATGCTCTAGCCTCTGAGCTATCCAGGATTCTTCGCTCATACGAGTATTTTAAGCTAGTCTCTGTAATGGACTAATGGAAATCGTTTAGTAAAATATGAGTGAAGAATGACCCTAGGCGTGGAGAGACTACTGGCTAGCTTAATGTTTATAGAATTGACGTACTAAGCCAAAGGTTCCAGATTCGATTCCCGTGTTCAGGTGTTATATTTCAATTTAAATAATAATAAATTAAATTCAATAATAATAATATTTAGCACCACGTCTTACTACCCGTTCGGGTTATACGCTTTAAGTACTAATTACGCTAATGAATTAAGAATTGGGAAGGTTGAATTAGAGGAAGTTAACCCGCATTTGCGTGGAAGGAGAGTGAGAAACTATTTAGGAAAAACCACCCCCAGTTCACCCAACCAAGATTCGAACCTCGATCTCCCCGTCCTCAGCAGTCGAGCTCAACACGACAAGCGCGTTAGCCAGCTACGCCACCGAGGCTGGTAATTTAGATGCAGCTGTAACCATAATTAACATTATACAATAGCTTAGAAATTAATCTATAAAAAATTACGCAATTTTTTTTAGCACTACGTCTTATTACTTGTTTTAGGTTATACCTCTACTATCTATGATAATGGGTTAGGGATTGGCAATGTTTAATTGAGAGGAAGTGCAGCCACATTTGCGTGAAAAGAGAGTGAAAAATTGTTGAGGAAAAAACAGCCTCAGTGCACCCGACCAAGATAGAACCTAAATCTCCCCGTTTTCAACAGTCTAGGCTAACACGAGATTAGCGTGTTGGACCATATGGCTTCCGATTAATATGATTAGAAACCTCAAATATTCGGTTAAGTCTGGTCACTAAAACCTCCTTTTGACAATTTGCAACCCCTTGTTTTACCATAAATTACTAAATTAATCAAAGTAAATATAATACTTAAGGTCAATTACGGGTTTAGTAGACGAAATCTTTGAGAATCATAAACGAATTCTCATTCGTGTCGTTTTAGCAGGTCGAATCACCCATTAATTGGAATCATCTATACAAGTTGCGACCCAGTGAGACGTTAAACGTGGATTGATTGATTGAATAATTAATTAATCAATCATTGAGACAGCCTCACGTCATGATGATCATAGGAATATGAGTTTGTGAAACGGTCCACGCATGCAGGTAATACGTACATTTGAATCCGAAATGGCTTTCAAACATATGTTACTTTAAACGGCTCCACAGTGGCGTTATATTCATTCAGCGTATGGTTTTGATGACATGGAAACTAACAGGCATTCCATGATATTACATGACTGCCTAATTTGAATCAAAATATATAAATAAAATAGAGTATATCTATTATAAGGTGTTTAGTTTTGTTTGATATGGGAGCATTATTTTGATTGTAAACTAAATTAGGACGTTAATTTGATCGTCTTTTCAATCGACTCAAATCAAACCTAGTTTAAAATTAAGTGAAGTGAAGTGATAGAATAAAATCAATTTGCATTTGAATGAAAACAAAAGCCTTCTATATTCAATAAATGTATAGTTCAAAAATTTTACTATAAATTGAGTATTTTAATCGGGAGTTTCAAAAGTTTAGCACCTTTGTACCCAGACTGAGTTTTACTAAATGTTGAGCTTATTCATATATTTTGAGTACAGGGGCAAATGGAGAAAATTCTAATTTTAATACAAATTGAATAAGTGGTTCCATAGGTTAGAAAATTATGAGTTATACCTTATACACTTTAGATTATGGTTAAAAAAAGTATTTATCGTAATATTTTTTAAATGGCCAGGGTCCTTGTAAGTTTTGAAATTTAAAAGTCTTTGTCGTGGAAATAATTTGTAATGAGACTTTTCCACATTTTTCCCCAATACCCTTCATATACGACCTAACGAAAAATAGATTAGTAAGATCGAATTTAAAAGAAGTATACATGTTTATGGTAGTACAAATGTAAAACAATTTCTAAGAAAACTCAACGTTGTTTTACAAGCCGGAATTCAAACACTGGCAAATCAAACAATACAAGTCTATTGGCCCACCAGTTTTGATTAGTAAGCATAAAACAAACCGTAGAATATTAAAATTTTGAGAATGGTGGAGTATTTGGAAATGTATACAATATTATCCTACGGACAACCGGCAGGGTTGGCCCTGTACCAAACGTTTGGAGTGGTGTTTTCAACTCTGACCCAGGATGTCATGATTATGTTCTAATTCTGATAGAACATATTAGGGGTGGATTTCAAAGTTAAAATTGTCAGAGTATACCCCTAATGGTAAGTAAAACGTGTTACTTAAAAAGTTATATTTTTTGATTAAATTAAATATAAACGAAAAATTAGACCTGCACATGGAAAATAAACATGTGTGATATAATTTTAAACAATAAAATAATCTAATTAAAGTATGTAGTCAGATATGGTTAATATTCATAATTACAATTTTACTTCCACCTGATACTATTTAAATTGGTTACGATTTATATTCTATTTAAATATGAATGATGATAAATGTTCTTTAAATTTACCACTTTACTTAGTTTAATTTGGACTATGGTAAATTTCAAATAACCACCTCTGGCAGTAATAAGTCTAGAATTGAAACAATTCTTAAATAATCTCTTATAATCTCTGAACAGAGTTGGAACCCTAAATTCCTCATGTGTAGCTTCATGTGGTTTTGATAAAATCTCTTTTGGCCTGCTTTGAAATAAAGCGTTGACCTTAACACTGAGTGAATGGTTCAAGGCTTAAGACACGCGTTGCTCTTTAGCTGTCATTAGCTATGAGGCTATGATTCATATATCACATTGCACACTGACATGAAATGCCAGATATCGGCCCAATTTATGCTATTTTGAATTTCTGCTGTGAGAATACATTTTGACACATACAACTTTTTTTGTGTGTTTATTATAAAGTCTATTATGATTTTTCAGATTTTGTATGGACTTTATTTTATTTTATAGAAGAATTTTTTTTTAAATTAAACATATAGTGGTAGCTTTTGTACATAAAACATTTATTTTTTCCAATTTATTAGACCAAAAATTTTAAAATAAAAGATTTGTGCTCATTTTGCTATAAGAGCTAGAAAGGTTTATCATAAATTTATTACAAATTAAATTAAAACTATTACATTTAGGCTTATCAATAATTTGTCTTAGTGTGGTAGAGAACAGAACAATTTTGCACACACAATGCTATATTGCAGTTTTTACAAAACCATCTAGTTTCTTTTCTTGCTCTTTTATTATATCCTTTATGAACCAAGACAGTTTTAGGAAAGAATTATAGAACACTATTCCCAAGCGTAACTCGGACCATTGCATATGTAAGCATTTAATAGAGGATCCAAGTGTAGTTCTGGCATATTAATAATAGATACTTACGATATCCCGAGAGTAGCTTAGGTGTGGTGTTCAATGCGTGTGTTCACTCAGGATGGTTTCACATATGTGTTTTAAAAAGTTTTTTCCCCCGACATCTTTTAACAAAAGTGTAAGTATATTATACCCAAATGACCCTCAATTAATAATAATAATAATAATATTTAGCTCCGCGTCTTACTATCCGTTCGGGTTATACGCTTTAAATACTAATTACGCTAATGGATTAGGGATTGGGAAGGTTTAATTAGAGGAAGTGAGCCCGCATTTGCGTGGAGGATGATTGGATGACCGTTTAGGAAAAAACCACCCCCAGTTTACACGACCAAGATTCGAACCTCGATCTCCCCCTTATGAAAATTAACTATTGAAAACCAATAGTATTTTTGGAATACTATAGAATTTTAATAGTATTTTAGAATTACTATTGAATTTTAATAGTATTTTAGAATTACCATTGAATTTTAATAGTATTTTAAAAATTACAATTGGATTTTTATAGCATTTTTGAAATTACTATTGAGTTTTAATAATATTTTGTGATTACTATTGAACTTTAATAGTAATTTAAAACCACTCTTGGATTTTAATAGTATTTTATAAATACATTTGAATTTTAATAGTATTTTATAAATACTTTTGAATTCTAATAGTAATCTAGAATTACTATTGAATTTCAATCGTATTCTAAAATGACTATAGAGTTTTAATAGTATTTTAAAATTACTATTAGGTTTTAGTAGTATTTTAAAATATTGTTAGGTTTTAATAGTATTTTATTATTACTACTTAGTTATGAAGTAACTATCAAGTTTTAATAGTATTTTCGATTAAATGTTATGTTTTAATACTATTTAAAAATGACTTGACTTTTTGCGGTTTTTGAATACTATTAAAA